>JAWPHD010008022.1:107500-120555 GCA_037043455.1 Cyrtodaria siliqua | reverse complement strand
TGTTAGATATACTGATTAATCCAATATTCAGAAAATTCATAATCATTTATATTTGCATTGGTCATTTATATTTGCATTGGGATATCATTAAAATCAGATCCAAATATTCGCTACACTACTTTCCGGTATTTAGAAATAGCGGGAAGTAGTAGAGCGAATATTTTCGATCTGATTTTAATGAGATTGGGACGAATATTTTGGATCTGATTTTAATGAGATTGGGAGATCACCGTACTCATTAACTTGCCGATCAAGGGAATGAAGCCCGGGTTGTACATGTATTGGTGAGCAACTAGTCCACTTACAGCTGTGCTACTCGGACATCCCTATGACCCGGTCATTGACGAAATATAATATGCGTTTCAGAACAATGGTCAATATATGACAAAACGGATATTGTCGAGTCGAAAAAGGTCAATACAAAGAACATAATAACAGGTAAAACCTGGTATCGAACCGAGCAAGTTATGGCTAATCTCAGATCGGACCTTTAAATGTCTCCTGTGATTACGATGCCTAATTTCATGACTAAACAGAATTTAAGGTACTTTTACATTTAAAACGTTCTGTTTAAGGTCATATTGAATAAGTTAGCCTAGAAATTACGCATGATCTAAGCCATGCATTGTATATCATTCTTAGACTAAGACTTCTTAATACTGATAGCAAAGACAAGAAACAATGTGCTTTTAATGTGTGTTTTATTTGATTAAATTGGATGCAATATAATGTTCTTTCCTGAAATACCACACAACTTTACAACCTGGGAACTGACACACTATACTCTGGATAAGTGAAAGTCTTAGCTCCGGCTAAAAATAACGTTCAAATAAATGTGTCAAACAATCTCGTGTATTGAACACACGATTTGAACGAGAATGTTCGTTGTTACATCAACCGTGATTCACATGAGGGGATTGTTGCCCAGCTATAGTTAATAGTTTATTGTGTGCATGTCCTTTTTCTGTTTCAATTCTTTAATTTCGTATTTTCATTTACATATATATAGTCGTTAGAACTTGATCTGTGTTAATTGAAGTTTGCAGTAATCTATGTTTAAGGTTTTAGTTGCAAATATGCAGCGGTAATTAATATTAAGACTGCAAGTACTCTTTACAAATACTTTAACTCTAAACGGCCATCCTCTGAGTTTCTCACCAGGCTTATATATCAAGTGGTCAGCCAAAAACGTGATATTAATAGAATAAAATATGTATACTCGAAGAACTTTAATGTAACCACACATTAACCAACTGACCGTTCCCTAGCTGCCGTATCTCCAGGTCGCAGTTGTTGTCATATCTCTGAGAATATCTAAGGACATAATCAATCATAGTAAACTTAGTTCCCCACATACCCTTAACATTTGAGCTCTTTACTCCGCTGCAAAAGGCATTTTCGTTCATTCAGTATTTTTTGAGATTATCCTCCCAAACCGTATATGGTCATATATTTATTTCGTTTTTGGGAGGGCTAATCTCAGAAAGTACTAGATAAATCAAATTACCATTTACGGCGTAAAGGGCTCCCTTTGGAGGAGTATGTGCACTTAGTTGAATAAAATTTAGAAAAATGTGTATGAGTGCGTTATTTGAACAAAATTCGTTAAATATTAAGGACGTTATGAAGAACAAATCGAACTGAGTCGAGCGCTTTGGTAAGAGTCACGTGGTTTCTCTACTCTGATCACCAACTCCCTGAGCTAGCCATACTTCATAATAACCCAGAGATGATAACAAATCTCTAATTTGCGAGATGAAGTTTATTTTCTTTATTTGCCTTTCAATTCCGTTTCTTAACATGTTATAACCTATCTTTGTGTATTTCGTATTGCTAGTTGCGCATATTTTTAACCAGTATTTTGTAATATATAATGCCTTTTGTTTATGTAATTCAGCCTTCCAGTTTCACCGTATATAAATTTTTGATTGTTAATTTAACTCTCAATAAATTAGTTTATCAAATAAATCAAATGTATGATTAGGAGAGAATTAGATGAATTTGTTTAGCTATTTATTCAACTGGACTATAGCTTTTAATAATTGTCCGGCCAACATTATATCAGTATCATTGAAAGCCCCACCTGAAGTAAACACAATACCGTGGTATTTAAAACTGCTTACAGTCTCATTTCAATGGTAATACAATTTAAGATTATCCGGTAACGTTCCTCCTTTTCAGAATTCGAATGAATAACTAAATACTTTAACATATTATTATCTGACTTATTTTCTTACACAATTATTCTTTACATTAAGAAAAGACGCCTACCACATTCATCCACAGGAAGTCAGTTGTCTCCCTTGAATATCTACTAAACTTTGTTTACGAGTTATCTCCTCTTTTACCAGAATTCATATTAAGGCATTTTTAATAGACGAATACAAATATTTTAATCTTTTCGCAATTGAAACTAATACTAGTGTGACTCAATATAGTGTAATCGTGTGTAATCTTGCAATTCGTCTATGTCTGAGTTAATGTTCAATCCGATCATGTGGTTTAAATTTATATGTTTTTTATGAAAAGTAAAATACAAAATAAAACATTCTGAATGGGTATATCTATTTATGAACTTAACCACGTTTACAATTTGCATGTATATATATTAAACTATACTAAGTTTAAAGGAATGAATAACATAATAACCTCTATTGAAAATAAACTGCACTGTAAACAATACTGTTACAGATCGTTCAGTCATGATTTTTTACAGTAAGTCACTTCATAATAGTGTAAATACCAGTGGGTTATCATGTTTCACCGAAGATACCCGATTTCTTTTGTTTTCGACTACTTGTTTTGTTAACCCAAGTTAAAAATTCGACACTTTATCAATTTAAAAACAAATCTTTTAGTTTGACTTTAACAAAAAAATGGCATAACATTAAAATTAGATTTTGTCACATAAGAACGGATATGGATATTAATTGGACTTCTTTTATGTCTTTAACGTTTATTTTCTCATCATTACTGTTGAAAGGGGGTAAGTAAAACATATTAGTCATAAAAACATGTAAAACAATCATTATATTATATATATATATAATTTATCTAAAAAATAAAATCAAACACATTAACAAATCAATTGAGTTTTCATGATTTGTCAATACTAGCGCAACGTCGAAAGTTTTCCTCAAAATAAACGGTTTAAAAATAAAACTGGGGATACTATGATTGTATGTTTGGGCAGATTTAATCAAGTTACAAACATTAAGACCAATTATATAATGTTACAAGAACCCGTCAGCTTCTTGTATTGATTTGGTATTTAATTGATGTTGCATAATCAAACCATTTACTACGCATTGCGTAAAATGTACTTAAGATTGGTAATTCATTTATTTTATCTTTATTCTTAGCAATGAATTAAATGGGCCATTTCCGTGTACTTAAAAACAGACAACGAAAATAGTGAGAAGTCCTCTAAATGTGCTACATTTTATATATACACGATCTTAAGACGGTAATTGGTTTAGAACACAAAAAACGATTGGCACAGCATGCATCGTTTGCACTGCATACTCTCTTTTTAAAGCTTTATAACAAAATAGAAGTACCCATTTTTAAGAAATGTAAACTGTTTGACACCTATTAACGTCAGTATTAGATTATAGATCGGACGTTTAAGGATCACATGATGTAAAACCGGTTCAGCATTTTATAAAGTTAATACTAAATATGGTAAAATAATGGACTAAATTATTGACATTAGTTGGTAACAGTAATTTTTGGTATATGACAGATATTTGGTTACACCAATATGATATAGCACAATTAGCCGTTTAAACTCATCCAACAAATAATTTAGGCGTATATCATCAAAGTTGGTATGCAGATATCAATAATCCTAACAGACATATTACTTACTGTCGTTTTAAGTAAGATTTTAACTTCAAACATGTTTTAGATATGGAGTAAACAATTAGAATAACTTTCTGCAGATTTAGATTCATTTGTCTTCACATAACTTCGCTATAGAAAGCGGAAGATATTATGCATAAGGATGAAAAAATTGCGAGTGTGCAATATGAATTGTATTGAAAACGAACACCACGTTTTGCTTGTGTGTCATTTTTATAGAGAATTAAACATAAATAGCTTAAACCTTGTTATTGCCGATGGCAAAAATGAATACAGTTTGATTCGCTTAAGACATCAAAATAAGGAATAGTAAATACAGGAAAATTCCTGGTATTAAATTCTTTTATTTTTCATTTTGAAATAATGTGCTTCTCAATAAATGTAAAAGTAGATGTAAAGGTCGAACAGGAAATGTAGCATTCAAGGACAATCAACCACAAACACGCACAAAAACAAACAGAAATTACAAAAATGAATGAAAGGCTAGATATGACATCCAAGACAGTGGCAAAAAGGCCGCTGGCGCTTTAAACCGGGTTCTAGGACGCACAAAACCTCACTTTTATTCTATTGTCATCCCAATAAAGCGCGACAGTGTAAATAAAGACATCCCAGCCAGGTTAAATTCTCCAACAAACAAGCCGGCTTTAATAAGTAAAACACATAAATGAACAATATAAACAAACGAAAGCCTAGACATCCACAAAGCAAGTACCGTTCAGTGACTTGACACAAACCGTTAAGGGTACTAAAAGACAGGATTTAAGACACACATCAAACGCTACCGTCCTATGAGGATTTAGGAAGACGTCATCATAGGGACAACAATCTGTCCTGTCATCGCACAATCAACAAAAGTGCCAAATTGACACAATTTACGCCAGTCATAAAATAATGAATTCATATTTATATGACCATCATCGGCATGTACAAATTTACCTTTACTATGCCCCAAGTTTCATCAAGATCAGATTATAAATGTTAAAGTTATCGAGAAGAAATCGCAAAAATCGGCAATTAGCAAAACCCAAAGTGCTTCAACTCCGTCGTAATAGGACGATGTGATTAGTTATTGACCTTGACTGAGATATTACGCGCATAAACACTGTCCCCACGTTTCACCAAGATTGGATTATAAATGTTAAAGTTATTGAGTGGGAACCGAAAAAAGGGCCATACATCCGCATTATAGGTGCAATATGGCTGGTTATCGAATCTGACCGAGATAATATACCCATAAATATTGTCCCCAAGCTTCATCAATATCGGATTATAAACGCTAAAGTAACTCCGGTGATTTTAGCAATAACGTTTGTCATCGAACTTGACCGATATATTGTGACCCTAAACAGTGTGTCCAAGTTCCATCGAGATTAGTTTAAAATTACTCCAGTTATGGAGCGGACACCGTCAATTTCGTCAATTTTCAAGAATTTAAGGGCCATAACTCCGGTGTTTCTTAAGCAATAGCGGTGGCTAATAAATATGAGCGAGCTAAGGGAGCCATAAACATTATGTCTCAGTTTCATAAAGATTGGACTAAAATTACTCCAGTTATGGAGCAGACACCGTCAATTTTGTCAATTTTCAACCATCCAAGGGCCATAACTCCGGTGTTTCTAAAACAATAGCGTTGGTTATCGAACTTGATCGGGCAAGTGTGGCCATACATATTGTTTCCAAGTTTCATCAAGATTGGATTAAAACTTCTTCAGTTATGGAGCAGACACTACATTTCCAGACGCCCGCCGACGTCGCCGCCTCCGACCGTCGTGCGTGATCACATACATATACATCACATAATACGTCCCGTTAAAATGGGCGTATAAAAAGGAAACCATATTAGCGACTTGTAAATGGGTCAACCACTAAACATGAAGTCTTTTGATAAACCTTTTCCACCGCCATATGCATGCCATCTTCGATGGTTAAAATTATGTCTTATTGATTTTATGAATATTAAGTTCTGCTCAACTCGGGGTTAGGGGGCGGTAAAGGTAGCAGGTATATTTCTACCGTTGATGAACAATCAAACCGAGATTGCAATATTTCGTATTTATCGTGTTCGGCCGTTTCCAAAGTTCCACTCTCATACTCTTTTTTAACAAGTTTAAATATGAACGTGATTATGACCATGGATCTTACGAAGTTTGCTTTATTTTAGCATATAATCCTACTTTAAAGCAACACAAAATGGGTTTGATGATCCCAAAGAACAGTAAATACTAACACTACTGATTTGTAGTCGGGGCGACGTTTTACGGTCGCCACGCAGCACTAAACAACCGCTAGTGTCAATGTCAATACATACTGAGAAGGTGATCACCTTTTCAGGATTCAATTACATCTGCCTGAGTCTCGGATGAAAGACTCAACATGACTTCTCTTTCATAGCAATACAAGAACAAATCTGCGACAAGAGGTGCACAGTTCGTACCCATAGGGATACTAACAATTTGTCTGTAAACGGGAGTTCCATACCTGGTGAAAATATTATCTAATAGTAAAATGAGTGCTTCACAAACTTCTCTGCAAGCCCTCATAATGGAATTATCTAAACTGCCGTCAGTAAAAAAACTTTTAATAGTGTTACAGGCCAAAAATGTAGATTTTCTCTAGCGAAAGTGTTTTTAATTAAAGCAATTAGTTTGTCTTACATTAGGGTTAGGTCTTCTTTGTAGTACTTTTTTGTTTTAGTGCGTGTTTGTGGTTGACTGTAATCCTTAAATGCTGCATTTCCTTTTTCGACTTGTATATCCACGTTTGATAAGATGATGTGGTAATCTGAATTCCGAATTGAAACTCGGTATGAACATTTACGTGTAAGTCCTTTGTCTAAGCGTTTACGTGTAAGTCCTTTGACTGTGCCCCACCAATCACCTTTACCTTAACTTGAAAGACAAGAACCAGAAAGGCGAAGCGATTTGTTTCGAAGATTGAAATACAGCCACACCATATCGACTCATGCCAGCCAGCCACATAATGCTTACAATGACGAGATTCTGGAGTAGTTCTGAATTCTTCTGAATTCCGAATTCCGAATTATGTAAATCGTTTTGCAAGCGCCAATGTGAGTCGATAGATCAAAATCCACCAAGCCTAATTATCCAAACGACGTACGGACGGACACTGGTCACCCTTTGTATCTCACTCGCAGCAATCAACGATGGGGCCATAATAATTATCATAAATAGATCGTCTGGAGTAAAGTATACGTTTATATTATATTATATTATATTATATTATATTTATATTATATTATATTATATTATATTATATTATATTATATTATTTTATATTATATTATATAATATTATTATATTATGTTATATAATATAAGTATTTTATTATATTATATTATATCATTTATACTATATTATTCACTAAGATGCTTGCAATCTATCGGACTTCAAAATCGGAATTCGGAATTCAAAATTCGGCCAGAAAGCACTTAATTTTTACCTTTGACCTCTAAGTGTGACCATTACCTTAGAGACACGGACTTGAAAATTGCACGCGACACGTCATCTTGTTGTGGTTAGCATTTGTGCAAAGTTATTTGACAATCCATTGATAAATGTCAGAGTTATTTATCGGACAAGATAGTACGGACGAACGCACTGATGGACGGACGGACGGCCTGACTGACAGTGTGACTACTATATGCAACCCTTCGGGGGCATAAAAAGAAAAAAATATGCCTCCTGTGAGATCTGAACGCACGACCCCTGGGGGTTTGTAATGTACAGTACCCAATATTTAAAAGATTTACATAATTCGGAATTCGGATTTCAGAATTCGGAAATCAGAATAATTCTGAAGTAAAATATAAGTTAGTCAAATGGGCGCCGCCGTCGTAGGTAAGGTTCAGTATAGTGTTAAGAAGTCATACGTACTTATAGATGACTTGAATTAATTTGTATTTGATTTTATAGTCGCATCAACAGCTTAGGTCATATGGTGACTTTCCGGCTTCCATTGGTGGAGGAAGACCAGCGGGCAATTTTTGTGCACGGACGGGCACCTGGGTAGAACCACCGACGTTCCCCAAGCTAGCTGGATAGCTTCCTCACCTAAAGATTCCTAGGCCCCTGAGAGATCGAACCTACAGCGGTGAGGGGCAACTGATTTCGAGTCAGAGATTCTCACCAGCCACGGACACCCTTACTTATAGATGAAACTTGACGATTATATAGGCGGGGACCCAAGCCCTAAAAAAACGAAAACGTTTACCCGGAAAGATATACTCCTGATTTTTTAAATATTAACAGATGGGGGTCTTGTACATGTGAAACCACTGTATGGACTTCTGGCATACTTTGCATTTCGTAACAGCATCGCGATTTCTACGGTAACCCATTCGTACCAAGCCAATATATGAAAATCGCTGAACAAACATTCAAAGGAAAATAAAGAAATTTGCACACGTCCTTTTAGGCAAATACAGTTCCAGTATTTTAAACCTATATGTGTATATGAAATATCAAACTACAGAATCAAGATCTGATTATGTTACACTTTACTAATTTAAACAAGAGTTATAGACTTTTTATGAATTTTGTTTTGTCCTTTGCCAGGGATAATGCGAATTTCTTGTGTTCACAATAACTGCAGTAAACGGTTTCCGATTTCCACTAAATGTTGTATGGCGTTAGGCCTTATACTTACAAGGCCTTTGACAAGTTCAATACTGAGTAAAACTGCCACTTGCTTTAAAGAGTTATTACCCTTGGTTATTGAAAGAATAGGCACATTTTAGCTTGAGTACACACATTACTTTAGTAAACGGATTCCGATCTTCACATTATTTAGTGTGAGACTTTATATGAATATGAATTTTGACAAGATGACAATGAGCAGAATTGACACCTGCCTTACTGAGTTATTGACCTTGATTATTGCAAAAATACAAATTTCAGCTTTTGTACACAATACATTAAATAAATTGGTTTTGATTTTCACACAGTTTGGCGTGTAACTTTATATCAAACGGATTTCAGTCAGGTTAGACGAGTATCAAGTTATTGCTCTAAATTGTCGAAAAATTCCATCGTCTGATTGTTTCCTACTTTCCTTTGAAATATCAATTACTGTGTAATATTCTAATTGAACAAAGAGGATATCGTCCTCTGACTAAGGAGCGTGATTGTTTTCACGATGATTGTAATAAATAGCATTTGATTTTCCATGCTTTTTGGGGTAATATTATTAAGGCCTCGGTTTTGTTTGACAATAAGAACAATTGAGGAGTGGTTTACAAAGTTATCGCCCTTGATGTTTGCAAATATTTAAATTTCAGACTGAGTACACGGCAACTACAGTAAACGAGTTCTGATTCTTACTAATATTTAGTTGAAGGGTTTTGGACAATTACACTATGTGGACTTGTCACGTAGTTGTTTTCGAAGCATTTATATTCATATAAGATAATATTTTTTACACATATGGAAATAGTTAAGTATGACACTACTGTTTATAGACAAATTGTTGGAATCCCAAATGAGAACGAAATGTGCAACTCTTGTTGCAAGATTTGTTTTTGTTTTGTTATGTTAGTGGTTTCATTTTTAGTCTTTTACCAGATACGCTTAGACAGATGTAATTGAAGCCTTTTATTATACCTCTTTGTATATGGATGATATTTTGGACAATTACAACCCTTCTTTTCTTTACTACATATACTTTCTTTCCAAAGAACTTCACCTCAAAAAAGCTAATATTTCTCATAGTTGCTATATCTTGTTTACTCGATTGACATCTCGCGATTGAAACTGAGAAATAATAAGCCAACTCTATGACAAGAGAGATCATTTCAATTTTGACACTGTTAAGGAGGTTGGCTGGGAAAGGACGAAGTGATGAGATTTTTTTTTAAATTCATATTTAAAGCTTCTTTGGTATAATTTAGATTTAAAATTATCAAAAAAAGGCTAGGTCACCACACTTTTTCCCCACTAGACGTCATTGAAGAAGGCACATAATTCTAACTTCAAAATTTCACTAAAAAGAGGAAAAATATAGTCATTGAACATTTTCACAATTGTTTTCATAACATTAAGTTTTTTGAAAAACAACAATTAATTTTCGATTGCATATATACATATCTTTCAAATCATACAAAAACAATTGTAATCCTCATTCGTATTTTTACTTTAAAAAGCAAACATATACGGACCGTACCCCACCCACTTTTGTTTTTACCGAATAACTAATTCAAGATAAAAATTATGTTCTAATGATCAACTTTTTTTAAAACTTGTATATGTCAAGGTCCTATGCCATTTCTTTTAAAACAAGTAAAAAAAATATAGGTCACCAGGCTTCTAATGCTATTTTATTAAAAATTCTTTAAATTACACTCATTTTAGAGTTATTTTGACATTTTCAATGTAAACTACTGTACACACAATATTGACATGGAGATCGAAAATAAAATTAGCTCAGTATCTACTTTTATATATGTATTCCACTACTGAAAAACAAACATCTGATTTATTCTATATCAAAAGGATAAATTCTACTCAGAGCTACCCATACCCCCTATTTTGTTGACAACAAAAAATGATCTCAAATGACGGAAAAAATATGAAGAAAAAAAAATTTGCTTAAAATTTGGTATGTTACCATCTTAAATCCTACATTATATCCATATCTACTAGAATAGAAAAAATGAAACAATTATGTTGTCAAATAAAACTATGATTGAAAACATAAATAGTGTAGACTTAAAGATGTCAAAACTTGCCCAGCCAACATCCTTAAAGGCACGACTAGACATTATTAAAGACAACCATTGAACGTTACCGTCCTTTCAGGATTTAGGTAGACGTCATCATAGGTCCACAATCAAGTGGTAAGCAAAGCGGTGAACTGTAAATGGGTCAACCACTAAACATGCAGTGCGTTGCAAAATAATAAGGTGACAACCTCCTTTGATAAGCCTTTTAACAGTGATCATTACCCAATCTTTACCAGGATCACCATGTGACTCTGTCAACGTCTTAAAAAATAGTCTGCGATTACGTCATAATTTGTCACATGACCATAGCTAAAATATCAAAATGGTTATCAGAAATCATCTCCGCGACCTGACACCATTAATGACATGGGGTGGTGCTGAGTGGTAAACAATCGAACGGAACTCCGCTTACTTTGGACATTTTTGATGAATTTAGTATTTTAATTTTTAATTTTAGGTAGGCTGTTTAGAGCTATGACATTTTAGAAAGTGATGGTAAGAACAAACGATATAATGCAACCCTATGAAAAACGCAATGGTAGAGTCCATTTTGATTGTTTTAATGGCGGATTGATATGCCAAAGAATACATTTTATTCTACCGCAGTATAATGCTGAGCAAACATTAGTGTTTATTCACTAAAATAAATATTGAAAAAGAGCAATAAGCTTATATTTGAAAAGGTTTGCGTGACATTTACTGCATTCGTTTTCAAGAAAGAAATAACGACCAAAATATATTAATCCAAAAGTTAGCATAAGCTTTAGCACAATATTATGTTACGTGATCTACAGCGGCAGTAAGACAGGACATTATACCTTTGGAGATGTCTGTATTGGTGCATACACTAGAAATAGGAAAAAAGTGTGCTTTATTAGGCTGTTTTTGTAAATTAGCAGTCTTTATGTCACTGACCATTCCAAGGAGGTACCCATATTGTCACTGACCATTCCAAGGAGGTACCCATATTTCAACCGTTTGAGTTTGCCATTTCGCATACTTTGCTATTTTCTATTCTTGTGATTGGTGTTTGTTTCAAATACGTGTGTTTGGTTGATTGATTGTGTTCTGTGAATGTTATATTTCCTTCTCGACTTTTATACCATAATTTGTTTCTGACTCGAAATAGGATATGGATCACATTTAGTGATACTTATAGTTTTAAACTGTAAACATGAACTATTACACTATTTAATACATTGCGTCCCATGGATCAAGGTGATACAAACCGTAGGAAAATATTCAAGTTCATGATGTGTTTGAGAAACGTTGACAAACTTCTTAACCAGAAGTTGCCTGTTCAATCAATCAGAAACTAGAATTGAAACTCAAGGTCACAGAAACACCAATGTTGGTTGGACAGTTAATGATCATATGTAACAAAAGTGCAAATTTCAAATAAATCATTTAGATAGTATTCACGATGTTTTGGAGAAACTCTGTCAGACAACAAACAATGACGTCGCTCAATCGCCTTCCAACGAAACTAGTCAATAAAAAACCCGTTATTTTTCTGATAAATACAATCAATCGTCTGTGACAAAATAGTGAACCAATTTGGAAATTTACAATTTGATAAGACAGTAATTGCAGTAACTACTATTCTATTTTCAAGGTAAATTAAAGGTCCATAACTGTATTAAGAAATCTAAAAGCTACCATCGAACGGATTCTAAATATCTGCCAGTATGTTAATGTTAATGTTATTAAGACTTCACACTAAACGATATGGTTTAAACCCTATACAATTCAAGATAGTTGTTGAAATAACCATATTTTCTAAATAAATTAAGGGCCATACCTCTATTCCAAAATGGCAAAACAATTTGATGTATCATAAATATTATTAACATATACTGGTATCCTATTTGTATATAAAATGTTCACCCAAAATGTTGTTTAATTTTCAACAAAACTTGATTAATTAACATAAACTCAACACAAAAATGTATTTTCGTAGATAATCAGGGGCCATAACTCTATTTAGAAAAGGCAAAGGTACACATTGATCGTAAGGAAGTGATGTCTATTTGATATAAGGCTTCACAGCAATTTTAGTTAAAATTCAAAATAAGATAAAGAAACCTCGCACCTAAGCTTTACCCAAAATGTGCATTTTTCTTAAGTAACTCAAACTCAGGTGTCATAACTCTATTCTGAAATCGGTCTTGCTCGTAAGAAAGTGACATCTTAACGATATAACACTTCACAGTAAATTGGTTTTAACCGAAAACAATTTACAGAAGTTATCAACAACGTGCATGAAAGCTTTAGCCAAAAGGTGTATGCCCGTCCCTCCCTCCACCCATCTGCCCGCCATCTTCAATCCTTAAACCGCTTTTGATTTTAAAAAAATAAATTGAAAATTGCATTCGGCATAAACAGAATATAATTAGGCGTGCATATGTCTTATTTATGTACAAAACAAAATCATATCGCTAAAATATAAACT
>JAWPHD010008022.1:0-105000 GCA_037043455.1 Cyrtodaria siliqua | reverse complement strand
TGAAACAGACGATTGTTTGTTTACCCTGGACACAGAGACAAACCAAGAATATCATGATTATTGTAACGGAAGGGAATTGTGTTCGCCGCAAGTAAAAAATGAGATAGTTACGTCAGACAAGTGCGGTTTCGAAATTGGAACAAATTACACATTCTCAACCCTCTACATGTATGTCAACTACTATTGCATACCAGGTAATTTTCCGTATTAATAAAGTGTATATTTTTGTATGTTATAGTATATAATGTTATATCGGACTCTTAAAAACGGATGTACAACAACGGACGTTGTAGCATGGTCGGTGACATTTGCTTTGATGAATACAGAGCATTAAATCGTTTAATTTAGGGTAACTAAAGGGGCGTGGCTATGCCGTAGTACAACTACCGGATATTGGAATTTAGAGAACGGTCTCTATAATGTCACAGTGTTACTAAGTACACCATGCTACAAAAAAGATAGAGTCTGTCTCAGCTCTTTGGTTATTTAAACACCTCGATGGGCTACGCCCATCTCGGTGTTTAAATAAGCAAACTCTCTGAGACCTATCTACTTATTTTTATATTACAGGCATTAATTGAAAAGGTTTTAAATGAAATCCATAGATTATATTGTGCATTCGTTGACTTGAAACGTGTTTCGACTCTATATATAGACATGCGTTATGGCTCAAGTTCTGGGTTTAAATGGCAAACTTTAAAGAATAAAAAGCATGAATAAATCAGTCAAATCATGTGTTAAACTGTGCAATAATTTCTCTGAATTCTTCGATATATTGTCCTTTCCGGAGAGAGCATTTAATCTGCAATACCTTTTGCTGAACGAGATGAGTTACAGCTTATGAATGATATAGACTACTTATAAATAAAACGTCAGCAAAAATGAAGTATTGAGTGGCCTGTACCATTTTGGGAACCCTTAATAAGTCATTATATAGTATAGCACATCTACCTATTCGTCACGCGAAACAGGGTAGAGTTAGATAATAATTGTAAGGTGTCGTTGCGGCATTGATTTCCTTCTTCATTATATAGAGGAATGATTTAATATGTCATGAGATAAAATGTGCCCATTTTTCTCTATATCAAGCTTTAAAATATATACCAACCAAATAGATATACTGTTCCCTCTAAAGAAAATGTTAGAAAGACCCACTCCGTTGAATTCCGTCAGTATTGTATCTTTTTAAAAACGCCGCGGACTCATTCACGTCATTTCTATCGCTTCCAGGTCCATGTCAGTTATACTTCAACTACTCTTTAAATACATAAACAATAAAGTCACGCCTCCAAAGCCGCGTACGAGTTAAGTATAGCGTTTGTAGCTTTAACAGCAATTGGTGGTTGACCCATTTACAATTCGCCACTATGCTTTCCTTTATGATGGTGGGGTGACATTACATATTGTGGACCCTATGATGACGTCTACCTAAATCCTCAAAGGAAGGTAGCGTCTGACGCTTGTCTTAAATATTGTCTTATCGTACCCTTAATAGTTTGTTCTCTTCTTACGCTGGCTTCTGCCAAGTCAATGATTACTTGTTTTGTGGCTTTCTAGGATTTTGTATTTTTATATTCATATTTACATAATCATTTATGTGTTATTCTTATATTGCCTTTTAATGCTGCATTGTTTGTAAGAGAATATAACCTGGCTGGGATATATTTATTTACACTGTCCCGTTTTATTGGGATGACAATAGGGTAATAGTGAGGGTTTGGTGCACCCTATACCTGGTTTAAACCCCAAGCGGCCCTTTGTGCCACTGACCGTTTCAAGGCGGTAGCAACACTGTTATGTGTGTGTTGTCGTGTCTTGCCTTTTAGTAAATAATTGTTTGTTTCTATGCGTGCTTTTGGTTGACTGTGGTCCTTGAATGCTGCATCTCCTGTTCGACTTTTATATCTACTTTTACTTGTCTATTAAAATAACCGTAAAACTTTTTACAATTAAGTATTACAATATTATGGTGCTCTGAAATTTAGACATGATGTAAATATTTACAGATATTTAGGCTAAACAATTATTGAACCAGAGCAGTTGCAAACTACTGTGGGGTCACATTTTATTCGAATAGCATAACGATTTTTATAAAATGTCCAAAGAAAATATAGACATTCGACTTTTTAAAGTGAACCACGTATCGACCGGTCAAAAGTTACTCCTTGTTAGGAATTATTCTTCATTTGTTCTAATTAAAGAACATAGATTTCGAAGTATATGATATTATACATTATTATACTATAGTTTCGAACTTCTTCATACCAGTGTCCATTTACCCATCATGTGCAACCAGGATAAAGGTAACGCTGTTCTGAGTAGCCAGGGTCCGTTACGTCTATCCGCCGTGTAGTATCATGTTTATACACCCGCTGAAAAACGACGTGTTATGGTATGCGGTTGTCCGTCTGTCTGTCTGTCTGTCTCTCTGGCTGACTGGCTGGCTGGAGGTACATTGTCCTAGGTAAGAGGAGGATTCCTATTGATTTTGGGGTCATCACCGTGACCTTATACAGAAAAACGAATTCCGGACGATAACTTCGAAACTATAACTCCTACACTCATGAAACTTCGAAGGTATATTGCCCAAGTGAGAGAAGGATCCCTATTGTTTATAGGGTCAGTAGGTCAAAGGTCAAGGTCACCGTGACCTTATATAGAAAAACGCATTCCGGACGATAACTTCGAAACTATAACTCCTACACCCGTGACACTTCAACGGTATTTTGCCTAAGGTGAGAGAAGAATCTCTATTGTTCTTAGGGTCATTATGTCAAAGGTCAAGGTCATCGTGACCTTATATGGCAAAACGCATTCCGGACGATAACTTCGAAACCATAATACCTACACTCATGAAACTTCATAGGTAATTGCCCTAGGTGAGTGAAGGAAAATTTTTGTTTTTGGGGCCAGTGGGTTTAAGGTCAAGGTCACGGTGACCACATATGGAAATATGCATTCCGCACAATAACTTCAAAACCATAACACCTACACTCATGAAAATTCATAATTACATTGCCCTCGGTGACAGGAGGAACCTTGTTGTTTTTTGCCAGTAAGTCAAGGTCACAGTGATCTTATATGGAAATATGCATTCCGCAAAATAACTTCGAAACCATAAGGCATACACTCATGAAACTGCATAGGTACATTGTCCAAGGTAAGAGGAGGATCCCTATTGTTTTTAGGGTCAGTAGGTCAAATGTCAAGGTCATCGTGACCTTATATGGAAAACCGCATTCCGAACCATAACACCCACTCATGAAACTTCATATGTATATAGCCCTAGGTGACAGAAGGTAGCTTATTGTTTTTGGAGCCAGTAGAACACAGGTCAAGGTCATGGTGATATCATATGGAAATATGCATTCCGCACAATAACTTCAAAACAATAACACCTACACTCATGAAACTTCATAATTACATTGCCCTATGTAAGAGGAGGAACTCTATTGTTTTTGGAGCCAGGAAGTCAAAGGTCACGGTCACAGTGACCTTATATGGAAATATGCATTCCGCCCAATAACTTCAAAGTCATAACACCTACACTCATAAAACTTCATAGGCATATTGCCGCCCTAAGAGAGAAAATGAACAGTATCATATTTGGAGGTAGTAGTTCAAAGGTCAAGGTCTCAGTGACCTTATATGGAAATATGCATTCCGCGCAATAACTTCAAACCCGTAACACCTACACTCATAAAACTTCATAGGTGCATTGTCCTAGGTAAGAGAAGGAGCCCATTTACCTTTTGGGCCAGTAGGTCAAAGGTCAAGGTCACAGTGCCCGTATTTGGAAATATGCCTTCCACACAATAACTTCAAAACTGTAAAACCTATACTCACAAAACTTCAGAGTTACATTGCTCTAGACAAAATGAGAAACCTTGTTTCTTTTGGGGTCAGTAGGTCAAAGGTTGAGGTCACTGTCATCTTATATAGAAAAATGCATTCCTCGTGATAACTGGTAAACTATAATACCTACACTCATGTAACTACTTAAGGTACATTGCCCTTGGTAAGAGAAAATATTGTATCTCATTGGGGTCAGCAGGTCAATGGTCAAGGTCGCTATTACCTTATTTGGTAATATGCGTCTGCGCGATAACATCAGACCCATAACATCCTCACTGTTGAAACTGCGTATGTACATTGACGTTGGCAAGAGAAAGAACCTTATTGTCTTTGGGGTCAGTTGGTCAAATGTCAAGGTAACCATGACCTTATAATTATGGAAATACACATTCCGCCAAATAACTGTGAAACCACAACACTCACACTCATGAAACTACGTTTGGTCAGAGGAGGTACCTGTTGCTTTTGGGGTCACTAGGTCAAAGGTCAAGGTCACCAGTACATATTCCAAGTGATAACTCTAGAGAATAATATTACTGGTTTGTTCCAATCAAAACGGAGAACAATTCTCACATAGAAAGCACAGCACCCAAACGCAAGCTATGTCACAATAGGTCCGCACTGAACCACAAACTAAATTAAACGAGTCAATATACAAGACAAAACACAACATCAAAAGATAACTGACTTGGAACAGTCAGCAGACAAGATGGCATACTGGTTAGCTTGTATATGCATTGTATTTGACTTTATATGAGTTCTTCTTTAATTCTAAATACTAACGCAATCGTGACCGGGATGGTATAAACACTGTTTCAAATCTTCTCGCTTCTCTCCGCTGCAGGTTCGAATCCCGCTGGGATTGTTCGACTTGTAAGTGCGAAAGTGTCGATCCTTACAGATGCGGGAGTTATACAGTACTAGTTCTACCCAGGAAAAGGTGGCGGTGTGCCTCTGAGATGAGATGTGCCGCAAATGACGTAAAAAGTGTATGAAAGGAGGAATTTGAAAATTGCCGAACACGATAAATAAAACAAAATACTGCCGTTTCGGTTTGATTGAGATTGTTTATGAACTATAGTGAAACATGCTAGCTACCGTTCACTACCGTTCACGCCCACTAGACCCGGTTTGAGCAGAACTCAATATTTAAAATGTCAATAGTATTAAAGTTTGAGCCATCCCGAAGATGGTATGTATATGACGGTGAACATGGAACCTTCAGTGTGGTATTTACATTACCATTCCATGAGTCCCAGAGGCGTATGGTCCCTGTTTGTAACAAAATGTTTTGCCCTGAACGATAAAACAACGGGCGAAATAAATAAAATGGAATTTAACCAACCTCATTCAACCAACAACCAACGAAATACTAGGATATAAATAGTGAGATTTGAAGTTCTCCAGCCATGTTTTGTTTTATGAACATGTTTATGTTTATTTAAATCGAAATCAATACGCAACAATATATATTTACAATTCACACATTGCAATATCTGTAAATAGCGAGAATAAGATTTTATTTAATGACGTTATCTAAACTTTAATCCACAGGTAAATATATTTATCTATTATCTGGCAATAAGTGTGCAGCTATACAATTCAGATCTACTTCATTTCTCCATGCAGTCACGCAGTGGTAAAAGTAGTATCTACGTCATGCAAATAATACTTATTTTTACATACAACTTAGTAGCTGCTTTAAATATATGTTTCTCTCCGAGACTATCAAGAAATGTATATATGATGTTTAAGAGTTAAATATGTTAATTGATAATACTACAAAAAAAGGTGGCCATTCATCTTTAAGAATGTCACACTAGCAATATTTCCCATTTACTTAAATAATTAAGAAGTTGTGAGACTACCGCACTAATACATTGTATCCTAAATTGAATTGAAACTTCCTTCTTTCTTTCTCTGCAAGCAGAACAGCAGAATGAAAAGCTGATTAAGCTCAACTCGCTGTCTTTTGCGTCTTGACAGAAACAGTTTTTGTCCTGATTAGCTTTATCTAAAGTGTTTCTGTTCAGAGCTAGAGATCAGCCGCATGTTACGTCCCACATCCCACATACCGGGCTTAGTATTCCGGATTTTCCGAAGATTTTCAAATACGAATTTGTTGTGCGGAAATAATGCCCCGCATTGAAGTAATAATTAGCTCTACTGGCCGAAGGTCATGGCCGAAGTCCAGCATAGTTTATGGCATGGCGAGTTGTCCGTCGTCGTCCGTTAACTTTTGCCTTGTGAACATGATAGGTCCATCATTATTAATCGGATCTTTACAAAACTTTGCGAGGGTCTTTATAAATGAAAACTCGGGCAAGTTCGAAAACCAGCCAGATCGGATTAATTTCCCAGGGGTTATGGTCTTTGATTTGCTGAAAGATGCCATATTCTGCCTTTTGAACTCTCTAGCACCTCGACTTATTATCTCGAGCGCCCGACATATTATGTCGACTTATTATGTCAGAAATTCTGTTACAAATGGGGGCTCGTCCAGGATCTAGGACCGTGTCTGTTAGCATGAAACTGTATGAAAATAAGTCTGACAGCAGGCCTGGAGTTAACTCCACTAGAAATTTAATTTCAATCTGGTAGAGGTGTATGTAACCAGGTACAAGTATATGGTGAAATATCGATAGCCAGCCGTGTGTGCTCGATATCTCAGTTGGTAGAGCGCTAGCGCTGTAAGCTAAAGACCCTAGGTTAGGAATCCCGGTTCAAGCACGATATTTTCAAAACCTGTTACAATGGAACTGGACCGGAAAAATTACACATACATATTTAGGCACTCAGCGGGTTTTGAACTCTGGACCCTTTGCATGTGAAGCGAACGCTCTACCGATATCGCCATAACAGCTATTTACATACACCCCAACTAAATCCTACTGCATACCATATGATCTAGCCATCTGGGCATAACCTCATAAATGTAACCGAATTTACCGTGCTCGGCCGGTGGCCAGAGAGGGCCTCGCGGGAGTGGTTAAGACTACCGAAGTTCTTACACACTTCAATGTTGACTGTGTTGACGGTTAAAATGTCACAGGGCTAGAAAAATGTGCAGCCAGACCGGGCCTCGAACCCGGGACCTTCGGACTACCGTTCCGATGCTCTACAGAATTGACAAATAATGCGTAGTGAACTCATTTGCAGTCTATATTTAGACAAATTTATTTCCTTTCGTCAGGTCGTATATCATGACCAAGTATTTAAAAAATTTGAATGTTGTTTAACGGCTCATAAACATAGTATACCTGTAGTTAGTTTTAGAGACGCCCAAAACAGTCTGAAGGACACAAAGAAATATCCGAGAACCTGCCCCTCTCTTACTTACGACTAGATTCAACATGCTCGAAAGATCCTGGTTTACATCGACATTTGATCATTTTATCATTTATTCTGGAATTTCTTCGTGAATTTGAAAGAATTGTCATCATGCAGAGCACAATACCTCTACTAAGCGAGCCATTTCTTCCGCCGCTAATGGCAAAGTGATTATTCCAGAACATCTGAGATTACCGCAATCGAAATTTCCAAATTACCTGATATATAGTTTTGGTCAGTTTGGACTTTGTTTTGGGTGCTCTAATGTGCAGGAAGAATGATGCTTACCTGAGGCACGTGTACATAATTCCAAGTCCGTTCAGTATTCACGAACAAATGACAATTTCCTATAACCTTTCGTTATAAATGAATAAATTCCATTTTTTATGAATTTAACCAAGGGTGGATCCAGGGGATGGAAGTAGGGACGGAGCCGACGCACCCACCTAAAACTTGCGGGAAAAAAACACAAAGCAACGTTTTGTGCCACTTTTATTGTTATGCTCGCCACCCCCCCCCCCCCCCCCACCCCCCCACCCACCCACACCCACCTTAATAAATCTACGTACCACTAAGAAATGAAACGGCAAAAAAGAAAGCTAGCTTTCTTCTTGAGTTTGTGTAGACATAAAGATGACACGCTTCCTATTGCGTTTGATTCTGAACTTGGAAATACCACAATAAAACATCATTTTGTAATGTATATGCAATATGGGTGAGATATGCTCGCTTACATTTTATAAGTATAAATCTCTCTCTCTCTCTCTCTCTCTCTCTCTCTCCACTTATAGTTGACTTAATATATAGGATGCGTTCTCTTCTAACCTCAGTATACGGTGCCTGTCTTATAACGCAGTTGTGAAAATTAATGCGTGATGCGTTGCCGTACAGGATTGGCCTTCTCATTTGTTTCCATTAAAATATAAATTGTAAGTATACTGTGTGTCATTCAATCCATGTCTTATATAGCTAGGGAATGAAAAACTCGCAATTAGATGCAAAGCTTTTGGCCAACTGAAGTGATTTCATCAAAAATGTTATTGAAATTTGATTTTCAGCTCCTTGAAAGAAGACACAGCATTTTTGTTTTATCTATTTCTAAAAGTCCTTTCAAAAGTGTCGCATATTTATTGCATATATAATTAACTAAGATGTATAGGTGTTCCGTGAACGGTATCGTTTTTGTACTTACGCCTGTAATTCTTCGTTTTTGTCGTTTTTATCGGGTGAATCCATTGGTATGATCCCATTAGGATGCGATGTTCATTCAGCAAAGTCAAGTGCCGCAACGATACGGTTAGGCTGTGAGCTAATAGGAGAAACCCTCCCCCCCCAGGGGGAATTTTGTACAGTATGATTTTCTGAAAGAACATACAGTAAGTTTTAAAATGAGACATGTGTGCCATTTGAGCGTTGGGGCTTTAGTGAGTTTTGGGGTAAAACGTTGCGTTTTTAGACGAAAATCGCCGAAATCTGGAATTATTTTTTAGAAAAAGAATGGAATATATTAGAACCAATTTGAATTGATGGAATCTTTCTCGGAACGTATCTCTACGTGTCCCACCATACAATTTATGGATCCAATACTTAAATATTGAGATTTTGGGTAAAAATTTAAAAAAAATGAATAAAATCGCTGATTTCTGTAATACATTGGGGGTATTTAACTAAAAATTAGAAAAATATCTAATACAATAGAAAAAAGAAATATTGTAACCTTTTTGGGCAGGGTAAGGTCCAGTGATTAAACAGAAAAAAGTTCCAAACCGCATGATGTTTGGAAATGCCTTAATTTTGAGGTGAAAAATGTGTATTTTTGTCAAAAATCGTCGGAATCTGGAATTATTTTTTAAAATTAGTTTGAACATAACCTTATCAAATTGAAGCAATGGAATGTTGCATAGCATACACATTCAAGTTTTTCCTGGCATCATATATATAACATATGTGCTCAAATATTGGCATTTTAGGGCAAAATGTTGGAAAAAATGACAAAAATCACTGCTTTCTGTAATCCATTGGGGGTATTAGGTTAAAATCTAGAAACAAATTTAATACAATTGAATAAGGACACATTGTAATATTTTTGGAATAGACAAAGGTCCAATAATTAGGTAGAAAAAAGTCCCGAACCGTATGATGCTTTAAATTGCCTTAATTTTTAGGCGAAAATGTGTATTTTTGTCAAAAATCGACGAAATCTGGAATTATTTTTGAAAATAGTTTTAACATAAACTTATCAAATTGAATTAATATAATGTTGCACAGCATACATATTCAAGTGTTTCCTGGCATCATGTATAACATATCTGCTGAAATATGTTGGAAAAAAGGACTAAAATCACTTATTTCTGCAATCCATTGGGGGTATTTGGTTAAAATCTAGAAAAATATATAATACCGGTACAATAGAAAAATAGACTGTAAGCTAGTAGGAGTAACCCTCACCCCAGGGGGAATTTTGTACACCCTATTTTTCTGAAAGCCCACTATGTGTAGAGCATTCTGGAACATGTCATGTACCAACTGGCGACTTGGACTTTACCACGTTACCGGCATTTCGAACATGGTACATAGAGCTAGATACAGTATAAGTTATAAACAGAGAAATAGCGTTGAGCGACCCTCTGCATACGGCCACT
This sequence comes from Cyrtodaria siliqua, assembly GCA_037043455.1. Classification (NCBI taxonomy): domain Eukaryota; kingdom Metazoa; phylum Mollusca; class Bivalvia; order Adapedonta; family Hiatellidae; genus Cyrtodaria; species Cyrtodaria siliqua. The sequence goes on along the minus strand of JAWPHD010008022.1, from coordinate 95,173 downwards.
GGGCCGACCCACATATTTTGCAAAACAACGGGACCGGTGGCCAGCTGTCAGCAAAGGTCCCCAGTCGGTCAGTAGTCCATATTAGGGGAAAGGCTACCCGAGTTCGAGTTTCGAACATGGGACATAGAGCTATATACAGTTATATAGAAGGATATAGCGTTGAACGACCTTCGGTCGACGGCCACTGGGCCGACTTACAGATAGGGTGACAAAACGAGACTAGTGGGCAGCCGTCGGCAAAGGTCCCGGCAACGCGTGGCATTCAATCGCTAGGCTGTATCAGGGGGAGGCTACCCGAGTTCGGGTCTCGAACCTCGTAACTCACCTAGAGCTTTATACAGTATAGTTATATATGTATAGAGGGAAATAGCGTTGAGCGATCTTCGGTCGATGGCCGCTGGACCGATCCACATATTTTGTGACACAACGGGACCGTGGTACTCGGTCCCTAGGGCTTATCAGGGTGAGGGCTACCCGAGTTTGAGTCTCGAACAAGGCACATAGAGCTATATACAGTTATATAGAGGTAAATAGCCTTGAACGACCTTCTGCCGATAGCCGCTCAGCCGATAGCCGACCCACATATTTTGTGACATAACGGGACCGGTGGCCAGCCGTCGGCAACGGTCCTCGCTACGCGTGGCACTCGGTACCTAGGTCGTATCAGGGGAAAGGCTACCTGAGTTTGCGTCTCGAACATGCCACCTAGAGCTATATAGTAAATAGCTTTGAGCGACCTGCAGCCGACGGCCGCTGGGCCAACCCACAGGTTTTGTGACACAACGGGAACGCTGGTCAGCCATCGGCAACGGTCTTCGCTACGCGTGGCACTCAGTCCCTAGGTCGTAACAGGGGGAAGACTTCCGGGTCTCGAACATGGCACCTAGAGCTATATACAGTATAGTTATATAGAGAGAAATAGCCTTGAGCGACCCACAGCCGACTGCCGCTGGGCCGACCAACAGGTTTTGTTGACTCAACGGGAACGGTGGCCAGCCTCGGCAAAGGTCCCCGCTACGCGTGGCACTCGGTCGCTAGACCGTATCAGGGGGAGGGCTACCTGAGTTCGGGCCTCGAACATGACACCTAGAGCTATATACAGTATAGTTATAGAGAAATAGCTGCTGGGCCGACCTACAGATCTTGTGACACAACGGGACCATCTTGGACGCCATGTTTGATTTATTTTTATTGTGTTACACATAAATTTCAGCTAGTATACATATGCATATTATACATAGTCTAAAACAGACGAACACCAGTTTTTACAGCCACCTATTTGCACTAAAAATAAGTTTGTTTTTGGTAATGAATGTGGTGTAACGTAAATTACAGAATAGTTTCATTAAGTTTGAAGCGCTTCTCAACTTATATTAATAAAAGTACATGTATTATGTTTTTTACATGGTTTTGATTTAATTTATATTCAACATTTTTAATGTACAAATTTTAATTGTTATGTAAGGTAACATAGTTTACATGCACGTTACTCACTAAAGCCCAACGCTCATAATTGATGGCACACCTGTCTCATTTTGAAACTTATTGTATGTTCTTTCAGAAAATCATACCCTACAAAATCCCCCATGGGGGAGAGTGTGGGGGCTGGACGGGGGGTGGGGGAGTCTACAGCCAGCTCAAGAACTAGTACATGATGTGTTGTATTTGTTCGGGAGGTTCTTTTTATAAAAAAATCCCGTAAGGTATCAGCTAGAGCAGGCTTTAGCAAATAAAATGTCAGCGTGCCATGCACTCCTTGGAAACATATGATGGGTCAATGGCAATATCACCAGGTGAGAGTAGGAATTTTCCATAGAAAAAGAAGGTTTTCTGGTATATTATTGCACATTGGACTGCAGAAATGTTATAAAAAAAAATTCCGTTCTTTCTTATAATGCACTTTTAATTTTTTTCCAATACCTCAATGTATTACAGTAATCAGCGATTTTAGTCATTTTTTCAACATTTTGCCCTAAAATATAAATACTTGAGCATATATGTTATATCTGATACAATAAATGACTTGGATATGTATAGTGTGCAACATTTTATTGCTTCAATTTGATAAGTTTATGTTCAAACTATTTTCAAAAGATAACTCCAGATTCCGTCGATTTTTGACGGAAATACACATTTTTCGCCTGAAAATTAAGGCAATATTTTAAGCATCATATGGTTCAGGATTTTTTTCTACTTAATTATTGGACCTTTGTCTATCCAAAATGTTACAATATGTTTTTATTATATTGCAATAAATATTTTTTTTAAATTTTAACCCAATACCCCAATGGATTACAGAAATCAGTGATTTTTGTTATTTTTTCCAACATTTTGCCCTAAAATGCCAATATTTGAGCACATATGTTATATATATGATGCCAGGAAAAACTTGAATGTGTATGCTATGCAACATTCCATTGCTTCAATTTGATAAGGTTATGTTCAAACTAATTTTAAAAAATAATTCCAGATTCCGACGATTTTTGACAAAAATACACATTTTTCACCCCAAAATTAAGGCATTTCCAAACATCATGCGGTTTGGAACTTTTTTCTGTTAAATCACTGGAACTTACCCTGCCCAAAAAGGTTATAATATTATTTTTTTTCTATTGTATTAGATATATTTCTAATTTTAGTTAAATACCCCCAATGTATTACAGAAATCAGCGATTTTATTCAATTTTTTAACATTTTTACCCAAAATCTCAATATTTAAGTATCGGATCCATAAATTATATGGTGGAACACGTAGAGGTGCATTCCGAGAAAGATTCCATCAATTCAAATTGGTTCTAATATATTCCATTCTTTTTCTAAAAAATAATTCCAGATTTCGGCGATTTTCGTCTAAAAACGCAACGTTTTCCCCCAAAACTCATTAAAGCCCCAACGCTCAGATGGCACACATGTCTCATTTTGAAGCTTAATGTATGTTCTTTCAGAAAATCATAGCCTACAAAATTCCCCCTGGGGGGGGAGGGGGGTCTACAGCCAGCTCAAGAACTAGGTCACCCTTGTCACCGTTAAATTTCTAAGAAAGAATACATAACTAGAAACAAATTTTAATTAATTTTTCAAACGCATACACAAATAAATCAAACTCCATCATTTACCAAATTCAGTATTGCCATGTTCAATAATCAATCATGTAAGTTAATGTTGAGGTTATAAAACTAAAAATTACGCAGCAATGTGTTAACTATATCTTACACTATACCGTGTCTAAATTGTTGTCAACAACATGCATGCACTCTACACCGTGTTCTTGGTGTTATTTTCAAATGCATCAAAGGCAGACTATTCCATTGTTTGTCGGATATAAAAATTAGATTTCTCATGAAAAACTCAATTAAACCGTGTCTGCTACTTTTCTCTCTTGGTTGTGTGTGTTGCTTCCAAGGGATCCCTTTTCAGTACTTAGACAACTTTTCATTCTGCTGCCTTTTCAGTATTTAGACAACTTTTCATTCTGCTGTTCTGCTGATATATAACACATTTGCGGTGATGGCATTAAGAACATAAGATGTTTATTTCAGTGCGGTACATCTTTTCCCAAACAAAATATTTTCCGTCAATACCAAGGATCTTTTCAGCAAACAAGACAACGTGTCTTAGACAAGCTTTCATTCTGCTGTTCTGCTGGCAGAATGAAAAAACAGAAGACAGTTTTTCATTCTGCTGATATATAACGTGGATCGGTGCATCTGATCCCCAAAAAACAGCATGTGGATGTTTTTATAAACTGGCGAATGCATCTTTTCCGCACACTTAGACAATTTTTCAATTTGCTGTTCTGCTGACAGAATGAAACACTTAGTCCCTTCTTTTAGCTTGAAAACGACATTCTCTATTCTTCTCATTCTGCCGACAAAATGAAAATGTTCATTCTGTTGTTCTACCCATTCTGCTGGCAGGATGAAACTATTCTTCTGGATTGAATTCTGTTGTTCTACCCAATCTGCTGGCAGGATGAAACTATTCTTCTGGATTGAATTCTGTTGTTCTACCCATTCTGCTGGCAGGATGAAACTATTCTTCTGGATTGAATTCTGTTGTTCTACCCATTCTGCTGGCAGGATGAAACTATTCTACTGGATTGAATTCTGTTGTTCTACCCATTCTGCTGGCAGGATGAAACTATTCTTCTGGATTGAATTCTGTTGTTCTACCCATTCTGCTGGCAGGATGAAACTATTCTTCTGGATTGATTTCTGCTGTTCTACCCATTCTGCTGACAGAGTGATTTTGTTTTCATTCAGCTGTTCTGCCATTCTGCTAACTTTGACGAGTTTCTGACTCGATACCTGAGTTTACTCGACTTCCATGGTGATGAGATTTACAGACTTCATAAGATCCTTGTTCATAATCACTGTCATCCAATATGTATTAAACTTGTTAAAACGTTTATCAAAAGAGCTTATGACCCTATTATTTTTCAACAAGCTGCATATTTACAGGTTGACCCATTCGCCACTATTCTTTCCTGCTTGATTGTTCGATAACCGGACAGATGATGTCTACCTAAATTATCAAAGGACGGTAGCGTCTAATGTTTGTCTTAAATATTGTCTTGTTGTACCCTAAACGGTTTGGTGCTCTGGCTTCAGCCATGTACTTGAGTATTTGCTTTGTGTCTATCTAGACCTTTTTTATATTCATATATACATGATCATTTATGTGTTATACTTATATTGCCTATTAATGCTACCTTTTTTGTTAGAGAATATAACCTAGCCGTGATATCTTTATTTACACTGTCCAGTTTTATTGGGATGACAATAGGTTAGGAGGGACGTTTGGTGCACCCAAGAACCTGATTTTAAACCCCAGCTGCCTTTTTTGACACCGACCGGCCCAAGGCAGTAGCCCTATTGTCAACCATTTTATATTTGTGATGTAATATATTGCTTTTAATTCACCTTTGTGATTATTGTTTGGTTTGGTTGACTGTGGTCCTTGAGTGCTACGTTTCTTGTTCGACTTTTATATCTACTTCAAGGATGTGTATTAAGTTATTATAAACTGACGCACTAAAAGTTATGAACATGTAAATACCGAAATCCTTTGTAACTGTATTAAAAAAGTAAATCTACTTTTCAGAAATTCGTATAGTGAGCATGTGTAATGAGCAAAAGACCGCACAAGCCTCGACTTTATATTTGTGGAGCTCTGGATTTCCTATTTCAAGAATTCCATCATCGACGGGATGTTCGTGCTCTATAGAGGTAGACGACTGTGGTGGTACTCTCCAAACTACAATAATACAGAGAATGCTTACAGGAAACAGGTATATATAGATATAGGTGACCTATTTCCATGCACTACAACTATCAGATATAAACGTTAGTTTAATAAAATGTTAATGTACTTATTACATTGCAGCGTCCTCACATCATCCCGTTTTTCACTTTAACAATACGTTAATCACAACATTTGGTGGCTGGTTACCTTCATATTCCTATTTTAAAAGAGATGTGTAGACTTCTCCTAAAATTTCTTTATTTGTTACGGTGTACTGTTAGGTCCATCTTACCATCGTTGGTCGATGGTAAGATGCGATGGCCGATGGTAAGATGCGATGGTCGATGGTAAGATGCTACGGTAAGATGCAATGGTCGGTGGTAAGATGCGATGGTCGATGGTAAGATGCAATGGTGAGATGCGATGGTCGATGATTACCATCGCATCTTACCATCGACCATCGCATCTTACCATCGTCGATGGCCCCAACAGGACACCGTAATTTTTCAACATAAACAGTGTTTTCATAAACAAGTTTTACTTATTTATAAATTATGTGCATTGCTATATACTTTCGTAAATCATGCATTGTTGTTAGTTTGTGCTTAAAGTAAAATTGACAAATTATACATAACATAAAACGCTTGATTATCTAACATAAACACTTTTGCTTTACATGTAACCAAAACTCGCCGAGTCGTCATGACCATGAGGCCAAAGTTAATGCATTTTAATATGAAATTGAAGCTTATTGTGCCGATGTGTTTATTAACATATTTATACTTAAATATACATCTCAGTTCACAATTCTTCCTGATTGCCTCAAGTTTTAGGGAAATGCATAACCACAAAGCAAAACCGTCAACGAGAGGCGGCCATAATAACTTTAACATTACATGTGCGTCATGGTGATCGATTGTAGCAAATATATTACTTTGTAACAAGTAAATGTTTTTGTTTGTTATTACTCCGTTGCCGAGAGGGTAAAGACGTTGAGTTTGAAACTGTATTGTCTCTCACCCATGTGGGTTCGAATACCACTTGGAATTCGACTTGTAAATGAGAAAGTGTCGATTCTTACGTTTACAATTCTACTTCTATCTAGGAATAAGTGGGTGGTCTGCCTACACCACTTCATATTGACTGTCTTGTATAGCCTCTATTGTCAACCCTTGCGTGTATGTGATGTCTTATCTTGCCTTTTATTCATCTTTATATATAGTTGTTCTTTGTTTCTGTGCGTGTTTGTGGTTGACTTTCGTCCTTGAATGCTATATTTTCTTTTCGATTTTTATATCTACTTTTACATGTGCTGAAAACTGACACCAGACAACAAAAGTTTTTTATGTTGAGAGATAATGACTACGTACGAAGACTCTACACATTTGTCATCATATGTTGTATATGGACATCGTTTTTAAATACAATTATTATTTGATGTAAATACATAGAGTTACACAACATTACGAGTTAAATTATATCTCGATGTTTTTAGTTCGAAATGTCCATCCGATTTTTAGGTCAATGTTTCAAACATTGATATATTTTGAACAGCCTGTCGACATCGCATTATAAAAAGCTCACATTCTGGCTAAATCCCGCCCTTCGTTTTTATACAGTACCTGCGATCAGCTATTGTCACTGAAGGATGAAACTGGAACAGAAATCTCCAGATGGGATTGTACAAACAACACCGTAACGATGGCCACAACTAGTACCTCCTCTTCGTATATAACATATACTTTAGAGAACAATAGAACTATCGATGACGGGTACTTATGGGTCGCATTTTCTGGTATGTAATCATTATTGGTTATGTAGTTTGTGTTTTTTTAATTAAGTTATTTATATTTCCTTGTTGATTGATATTTAATAAATGTGGATTTAAGTATCTCATGCAAAAGAAACGACGTTTGTTATAATATATAGCTTTGTTTATAAAATACGTTTTCATAACTAAATATTTGGTCAAACCAGCTTATTTTCCACTGGCAACCAATGTTTAAATTTCCTCCATCAAACTATGATATGCAGACATTTGCAATTAAAGGTCTCATTAAACACTTCGGTTTTAAGATATTGGCCTAGAGTATTGTCTATTTTGGTCATTTTAAATGTGACTTTTCCAGGCTAAACGTATTTTTGGATATAACTAGAGTTGTGTTCGCACACACAACAGAAACATACAAAAACGTGTACATTATCCAGTTTGGTGGGGTTGTTTCATGTTAGTGTGTCACGCAACTTACTTTGAGCTTTCACTCCATAGACTGGACCAAAATGTATTGTTTAAGTAAAACGGTGCTATTTTTGTGTTCTCTCAAACTTATATAAACACTTACAACAAAGTGAAATAGAGCTGCTCAACAGCTTAAAAGTCCAGACTCTATGAAAGAATACATCAGACAATATTATAGTATGTTATGCATTTTATGGTAGATGTCTGGCAGCTACTAATACACAGAACAATCTTTATAATTGGTCACCTGTCTTTTATATGTAGTATAAAAAAAAAGACATGAATGCAATTTAAAAAATATATCGCATGAAACAATTCAATTCATATTGTATTGCAAAAGTCCTTATAGTTAAAAAATATCAAAGGTGCAAAATGTAATACTCTCAAAATCAAACGTCAACATTTCAAAATGACGTTTGATTTCTGGTGTGGCCTTCATAAGTGGTACTTCCAAGATAGCATTTTGTACCACATATCGCAGGAAATACAGGGATGTGCTAAGTGGAAGATATTACTCCAGGCCATGGCACCCGACAAAAGGTAAATACCGAAACAGTCAGAGTTTTTATATGGCCTGCAAAATGTCCGGATCTTAATCCAAATGAACACATATGGGGCTTAAAATGCGTGAGCGAGACGTTCCACAGCAACACAATCTGCGAAAAATTGGTCGAATAATATTTCAAAACATGGCATGCCATTCCATAACGAAACCTCAAGCGCTACATTGTGTCAATGAGAGCCCGGTGACTAGCTGACACTGCTACTTATGGAGGTCACTCGAAATATCAAATGCCATTTTAAAATCGTGAGGTTTGCTTTTGAGGGTATTTAACTTTATACCCGAGTTATGTTTTATCTATTAGGTTTTTTTGCAATAAAATATTCAGCAAATATATTAATTGAATTGTTTCATACGATAGATTATTAAATTACATTCCTGTCTCTTTTGTTTTCAAATACTATCAATGAAAGTCAAGTGGCCGATTAGAAGTTCGTAATATTTGTATAACTATATAGCTACTCCATCAGTGCTATCGTTATCATAAACTTCGAAAACACTTTGTAAAATTGTATTATCGTAACACTGATCTCCTTTTAAAATATAAAAGTAATTTAAGAACTCTTGTGCGACAAGGACTATCACAACCCGACTTCTATGGCGGTGTGATTTACAAACTTCGTAAGATCCTTGGTCATAATCACTTTCATACAATCTTTATTAAACTTGTTAAAACGTTTATCAAAAGACCCTATCATTTGGCAACGTACTGCATGTTTAGTGGTTGAACCTTTGACGGTTCGTCACTATGTTTTCCACTTTGATGTGCGATGACAGGACAGATTGTGGAGAAATTGTTCAAATCGCCGAACTCGATAAATATAAAAAAAATATTGCAGTCTCGGTTTGATTGAGACTGTTTATGAACGGTAGCGAGAAATGCTAGCTAACGTTCACGCCCTCTAGCCCCGGGTTGAGCAGAACTCATTATTTAAAATGTCGGTATTAGTGAAAGTTTGAGCTATCCCAAAGATGATATGCATATGACGGTGAATATGGAGCCTTCAGTGTGGTATTTTCATACCATTCCATGGCCAGAGGCGTTTGTTCCCAGTTTCTAACATAATGCTTTGCCCTAAACGAGAAAGCATTTGGGCGAAATAAACAAAATGTAAATTAATAGTAAGCAGAGGTTATGAAGCCTGCGTATCACATGTAACAGTCAAAAAAGCTAAATTAAAAAGCAGACATCATATCCTAAGAGACATTAAACAATACTAAGGGTCTTTAACATTTGGAATAGTGGAACCACCTATTCTAAATTAAAGTTTGAAAACAAAGTATTTGTAAATGTTCCACCGATATATATATATATAAATATTGGGCTCAACGATCTCCAAAGATCGGAATGCATAACATTTCTGATTGCAAAGAAAATGTTATAAGTCCAACAGGAAGAGTAGCATTCACAGAATCCAGAAACTCCAACACGCATTACAATTTAAAGGTGATTCAAACATTTAAGGGTTGACAACAGGAGTACCGCCTTGGAACTTTCAGTGGCAAAAGGGACCACCGGGGAGTTTAAAGCGGTTCAAGGGTGCACCAAACCTCACTCTTACCTTATCATCATCCCTAAACAACAGGACAGTGTAAATACAAATAATCCCCGCCGAGTAAACCCCTTATATTTGAGAAAGCGTAGATAGGTGTAATAAGAAATAACACAGAAATGTTCATGTTTACAATATATCAAAATATTAGTTACACCTAAGACACTTATCTCATATGTACTCGATGACTTGTCTGAAGTCAGAGCATCAAGGGGTTAAGGGCAAGACAAAACGGAGTGAAGGACATACATCAAACGGTTCCCGCCTTAAAGGATGTAGAAACACGTTGTCATAGAGTCCACCGCCCGTCCGGTAGTTGCAAAAACAAAAAGGAAAGCATAATTGCAAACCGTAGAAGGGTCTACAACTAAGCATGTAGTGCGCCGCAGAATATTTCGGTCGTAACCTCTGTTTATAAATTTTCTAATAATTTAAATAAATAACACATGAAAATTATCACGACCGATAATCTTCCTAAGTTTGTAAATCACATCTCCACAAAAGACGAAAATGTTGTCTAGGCCCTAATAATAATGACAGGGATTCAGAAACTTGTTGGCAAGTCCATAAAGTATAACCGTCGGGATCACTACTGGTAAAAAATCCCTAGTGTTGTTCCAGACAGAAACAATAGTTTGTTCTCTGGCGAAAGTTTTTTGTATAAGAGCCATTAGTTTTTCTTTTATAAGGTAATGCGGTAAAGTAGTTTAAAGTGTAGAAACGTCATAAGTAGATAGTGACGACACTTGAGGTAGATAACGTAGTTTATTAAGAACCCCGCCATAATTTTCTATTGACCATAATATATAGATACCAGAGTTTTCATAGGCGTTCTCGCAATACGTTTTCACATGCTCTTTAACTGCTGTGAGGCAAGATGTTAAAAGTTTGGAGATATTAGTTATGTTAAAAGGGCTAGAGTTTGCAATGAAGCGGGCTTTATAAGGTTGTTTGTGTAATTTAGGGATCCAGTAAATTTTAGGGAGTTTATTATGTTTCTCGTCCAGTTTGATCCCAAACTTGGAAATATGTGCGATATGGTCACGAATAATATCGCTCTCATTTGAGTAAATATAATTGTAAAGAATAAGAAAAACCTCCCCATTTATTTCCATTCATTTGATTATATTTCATAATATGAATAAGGCACTGCCTCATGGCGAGCGTCGGTTTAAGTAAATAAAATGGTTACATTGTGTAATATTACTCATACTGTAATACCTTATAACATAGGGATTTTCTAAACCCAACTCAGTTGCTCCGTTCTAAGGGACACACAAAAAACGCAACCCACTACTATTCACATACAAACTTTGCGATCATCACATAAAAAAAAACTAATTCAACAAATGATTTAAGCATAACTATTCGAAATCGAAATGGGGATCTACACATTATACTTTATTACTTCCAAATCAAACCGTGGAGCGCTGTGGTCTAGTGGTAGAGCGTTGGACCCATGATCCAAAAGTCGTGAGTTTGATTCCCGCCATTGCGTTGTGTCCCTGAGCAAGACACTTTATCTGCATTGCTTAGTACTGGTTCTACCCAGGAAGACATCGAGAGTGATTCAAATAAGTTCATAGAGCTTTCGTTACAATCGATGTAAAATAAATAAGTTTAAACTAAATCAAACCAAGCACTGCAGTGTGATTTCCATTGTAATGTTGGCAGGCCTTTTACCCCCTAAAATTTGTGAAGACTCCCGACCCTAGCCTGGTCATTTTGGTGTAGAAAAAAAAGCGCGAAAACTGCCTAATTTGTGAAAAAAGTATTGAATACATGCATTGTTTTTGTGGGAGCAGGATAATATGAAACATTTTAGATAAACTTTCTTGAACATATCCAGAACAAAACAATATTGAACAAGTTAAGTGGTGGAAATAATTTCCAAAATAAATAAAATAATAATAATAAATAAAAGAAATAAATTAATAATAATAATTGTGAAGCAAATCGGCCACAGTTGTGAAAAAAAAATGACTTAAATAGTGAGTAAGTGTCAGGTGAACTTGAATAAGCATGATCAGTATACTTATGTATGCATACTTTTTTTTATGAGACTTCTCAGGATGATCCAATCTATTCCTAAATGTAAATGCCTTCACTTAGCAGCAATGATCAGGTAGGAAGGAATAGGAATGAAATGTTTCATGTGATACTGAATGTTGCGTTGTAAACCTTCTCGCCTCTCACCGCTGCAGGTTCGAATCCCACTGGGAGCTCGACTTGTGAGGATGTGTCGATCCTTACGGATGGCGGGAGGTGTATAGTACTGGTTCTATAGTACTGGTTCTACCCAGGACAAGTGGGTGGTCTGCCTCCACCACCCAAAAATCCACCGTCATATATAACCTTACATGTGTTGAAAATGACGTAAAACACCATACAAACAAACAAACAAACAAACAAATCATTGCTGTTGTGTCATTGGAAATAATCAGTTCGTTCCAAGTCACCACTCTTCATCCCCTCTTGAAATTAAAAATTGCGTCGAACGTCACTGACTGACGTAATCAGCATTGAAAATTGTCATAATGGTGACGTACTATTACGTCTACAGTACAGTAGGTGCTTCACTTTGTCTACAAAGAACAAAAAAGGTTTACGTTTGTGCTTTCAAGTAAAAGAAAGGATATTTCACTTACTGCCTTTGGTTTCGCAAAAACAATTTAAGGATAAAAAGGTAAGCGAATAATTATTATTTCATATAACTATTGTTTCAGGTGAATTTTATTATTAATTAGTGTAATTGAGACTTAAATGGCGCAGTGGGTCGTTCAATACAATTTGAACAAAAAGCAATGACACAGTTCACACAATCTCAGACATTTATTACTATTAGGTAGGATGATCAGCTCTTAGCCAGCTTTCTTAATCCTTTTGTCATATTGTATTTTCAATGACATTGGACTGCTTTCAAGTGAAAATCACCGCATGTAGATCAATATAAAAAAAAATTAGATCTAGTAAAACTAACTTACATATTGTCGCAGTCACTTTTATTTAAACATAATCAAGCATTAAATCGTTGATTTTGTTGTTGCTGAACAGTGGCAAGCGTCGTTTTAAGTTAATAGACTAGAGCGATTAAATAATGTGTGCAATACTCATACTGTTATGCCTTACTGACAGTGTACATCAGTGGAGTTTTCTGAACTCAATGCAAAATCAAAACATCTGCTCGAGTTCTTCTACATCAAATTTGATTCATATTTTGGATTGTTTTTACATTTGTTGGTGTTTCTAAATGAATCATTTTAACTTATACTTTTACTGCAATCAAAGACTGGTTATAGTTTTGCCCATCACAAAGGTAGTACCTAGTACTGTGAGTGTAATGTCAGTGATGGTCCTTGATTGGAAAATAAAAGTTATTCTATTCTATTCTATTTAAGCCAGAGAACCAGGCTATTATATTCTATCTTTATTTTTTTAAATAATAAATACTGACGCATTCACTTTTATTTAAACGTAATCAAGCATTAAATCGTGGATTTTGTTGTGTTTGAACAAATTAGATTGTAAAAAATAAATATGTTGAATTGAATGGACTGAGCAGGAAAAAAACTGAATAGAATAGAAGAGAAGAGAATCGAAAACAAATTTAATTTACATGTATGTTATATTCAATGCACAAGACCTCGCTTCGCTCGGTGAAATTAGCTGTATAACGTCGCTTCGCTCGATGTAATCTCGGTGTAATTAGCTTTATTTTCCTTCGAATAAAACCTCGCTCCGCTCGGCGTTCATGTGAGGTTATAACGACGTGCTAGAAATACGATTCACCTGCACGGTGCACCGTTTTACTTGCACGATGCAACTTTACGGGCAGGTAACTCTAGCGGTTTGACGAAGATTTTTATTGCCTTAGTATGGCAATTTCAGAAAATCAACAACGCGTTAACCGTAAGGCGAGCTTACGCTCGCGATTACTTTATTTACAAACTATTTTTGATGCATATTACATGTTTTTGTGTACGGTTTGTTTAGGGATGGCCCTCCCCGACCCTCACAAACCTATTACGGGGTGAATAAATGGATCACCATTAATCTGGTGATTGAAATAAATGTTAATGTTTTAAAAGAGGAACTTGGGAGTTGATTATTGCGAAATAGTATTGTGAAAGATATTTAACGCAATGTTTACATTTATTTAAACACAAAGTACGCTATAAAAGTGTATGTTGTTTAACCGCTCATTAACACATTAAAGGTTATATAAAGCCGTCCCAGGGAGAGGGAAAAATAGATAGGAATCCTAAATATATTTCTATTGTTTTTTAACATGCTATGAAGCAAAAAGAATTAGCGGAGAAGCCATATCAAGAGTCATTCGTATACACTTCGATATCACTGTGAGGTAATGGTTAGGACCTCGGTTTAGTTTTCCAGGGGTCGTGCGTTCTATCCCAGCCTGGACCGAATTTGGATTAATTTTCTAAATATTTGAAAAAGAATTTCACACCTGACCAGTCTTTCAGATGAGATTTTAAAACTGAGGTCTGCTCACTTAAATGCTCAGTGCAATAAAGCGAGGATTAATAAATGCTAATTCACACGGGCACTTGCTTGTGGAAGCCGTTCTCCATTCAATTATAATTTCCAGTATATGTGACGTTCCGCTACCAATTCAAATGCTTGAAATGGAATCTGAACTCTGGCTACAATATCTGGACATGGTGGAAAGATTACGTACATTTATTAAAGCAGAGCTCATTGGCAACTAGGCCTTCATCACAAATTTTTGTCAAGAATGTTGCCATAGTTGGCGGCTGCTGGTTAATCTCTACATAAAGGCTGCATATTCGTACCTTCAACACATGTCTCAGTTACTAAACGACAATCACGAATTGTACATACATGTTATGGAAGGTTTTCGTATAGTGCGTATAAGTGATCGTTATTGGGCAGTCCTGTCGACCGATGTCGTGATAGAACAAGTGCTCGTGAGAAGTTCAAATACAGTGGGATGCCTAACAAGGGGAAGGTTAATGGCAGAACTACAAAAGTTTGTCTGACTTTTCTAAACTTGGACAGCTTGAGCAAGAACATGTATGAAGATATGCAGGAAGTATCTAGTGTGACCTTCACTTCGAATGAGTCAAGCAAATACAAGATGATATTGATATGAAAAAATATATGCGAATATGTCTTATCAAGAACGCCTTTCAATGAAGATACGACATTACAGAGCATTTCAAGCGGCGTAACAGAAGACGAAATGTTAAATGCTGACACGTATAAGGATATTTGACAAAACGTTATTGACTCTATGTCTGGGAAAGGGTGTTTGCGTGCTCATTCAAGAAAATGTTCAGGCTTCGACGCTTGACACAAAAGTATCTGTAAATATAAATGTTAAGTGCATTCAGCATGTTCAGGTGATCTACAGTTTTTGTTTTAACGTCGTGTGTATGCTGCAAGAGAAGATACAGGATAAGTCAAGAAGAGCTAGCTTCTCTTTGCACGTATAAGTTATGCACGCATCCACCATTTCCACGTGTTACAGACGGTTTGATTCGGGTTGCAAATAAACCTCAGTTTGTTTATGCAATGTTCAAATTTGTTGGCAAGCTAGCAACTACGGGAGGTACCCATCAATCAAAGTATGTCTTAGATGGTCATGGTGGTTCGCTTCTTCAGCGACTACCATAGATTCGCGGTTTGTCCTTCACTCCGTTTTGTCACGCCCTTATTGATTTTCCCCTTGATGGTCTGACTTCAGACAAATCATCGAGTACATATGAGATTAACTTCTTAGGTTTAACTTATTTTTTTTTATATATTATATACACGAACATTTCTGTGTTTTTTCTTATTACACCATGTTGTACAGGTAGTTGTGTTTGATGGATATCCGGACTTTTCATCAACACAGTAAACTGCACATTTGCGAAGAAACAATGATATTATTGGAATTACTGTGAATTTCACAGCAAATATGACCATGAATATGAACAAAATGTTTCTAAAGAATTTTACAATCAGAATTTCGTTCACATGTTTAGTGAGCACTTAGTGTCACATGGCATTTAAACAAAAATGCAGACAGCGATGATGATCTGCTCATTGTAACAGCTGTAGAGTGTGCAGTACAACAACAAACCATTGTGACTGGCGATGATACAGATCTTTTAGACTGCAAAAGTAAAACCAAAACCAAAGAAAATTTCAAAACATACAAAATCGTGGAATATTCAAGAACGTTAGATTCCATTATATTTATTAAATGCTTCAAGAAGGTTGCCGTCAGTGATAAATATGTTACTCCCTAAACCTTCCACTCACATCTAAGAACCACAGATTCATGTTTGGAAAGGGAATACTGATATCGATCCTCAGGAGTGGTGATGAATGATTTCAACGGGGAAACTGTTAGTATTGCAAACAGAAAAAGAATCACCAGCTCGTGACAGAATCTTGCAGGTTATCAGATGCAAGCACATACCTGACTGTCATACTAGTTGTTATACCTGCAAAAGACACGGGTTGGATTGTTCAACAATGTGTGATGAATGTAGAGGAATCAGTTGTCTGAATTACAGATAGAAACTTCTGAATATGAATTATAACTATATACTATAATAACAATATAACAAATATGGATATGAATTTCTTCTGTACAATGACATATGCAAATGAAAATATTCAGCTGAACAGGTTTTAGATTGAAATGTGCAGACATTTATACAGCAAGGGGTTTACAAACTCGTTATATAAGGACAGTGAATACAATTCTGGCTTTTATTGTGATACCGCATAATTAAGTGTGGATATAAATAGTACATCAGCACTGGTAAATATATATGATTATTTAAAAATTGACAATGTTTTGGACAAAGCAACATAGTAGAATGCAGTTAAACAATATGATAAGTTTAAATTAGGACACCTATAGGTTTTTTTTAGAGGTGGGGTAATCGAACATCGTTTAAGACCTTTTAGAGCAATTTTAAGTATATGTTAAAGAATTAAAGTGCAATTTAATTCATAATATGTTGTTATTTTAAAGTATATTTGGAAACGGTATGCCAGGAAACTAACAAACATGATATCAAATAACGCAATGAGTTATTGTCTGGGAAAAATGAATTTTAAAGCATGAAAAAGTCACATATTTACATCGTTTTTTCTCAAAAACCTTAACTTTGATTTTTCTCTACTTCCTTTTTCCTCATTCTGTGTGGTTTTCGCTTTGGAAAAAAGTTGGTTTCAATTATGTACTTATTTGTCCGGGGTTTGGGCCATATTTTCATATCTTTACTGGACTAAAGTGTGAGGTTTGGTGCACCCTAGAACCTGGTTTAAACCCCCAGCGGACTTTTTTGCCACTGACCGTTCCATGGCGGTAGCCCTATTGTCAACCCTATTGTGTTTGTGATGTCTTATATAAATAAGAAAATATAGAAAAAAACATCAATATATGGATCTCGAGAAATATTTCCTTCCTAATAAATATTGTCGTTGAGGCCCAGAGGATAGGGTGTTTGCAAATTCTTCATCCACTTTAAGAAATATAAAAATATCGGACAGAAAAAGTAGCATCCAAGGAGGACAGTCATCCACAAAACACAGAAACAAACACGCAAACAGAAAACAAAAAGGTAAAAGTAATAATAAATGCAAACGACATCACAAACACAAAAGGGTTGACAATAGGGCTACCGCCTTGGAACGGTCAGTGGCAAAGTAGGCACTGGGGATGTAAACCGGTTCTAGGGTGCACCAAACCTCACACTTACCATACTGTCATCCCATTAAGACACGACAGTGTAAATAAAGAAATCCCCGCCATGATCTAATCTCTAACCAACAAGGCAGCATCAATAGGCAATATAAGAAAAACACAAATATGCTCGTGTAAATAGAATACAAAAAAACAATAGCCTAAAAAGCCACAATGAAGGTACTCATTGACTTGGCAGAAGCCAGTGCAACAAGGGAATACACCATTAAGGGCACGACAAGAAAGGTCATAGACTAACATCAAACGCCACCATCCCAATGGGCTTTAGGTAGGCGTCTTCATAGGGTCCACAGCCTGTCCGGTCATCGTACAATTAAAGAGGAAAGCATAGTGGCGAACTGTAAAAGGGTCCACCACCAAGCACGCAGTACGTTGCAAAATGATAGGGTAATAACCTCTTTTAATAAACTTTTTAACGAGTTTAACAAAGATGAAAGTGATCATGACCAAGAATCTAATGAAATTTATAAATCACATCACCATAGAAGTCAGGTTGTGATAGTCCTTGTCGCAGAAGAGTCCTTAAATTACTTTTATATTTGAAAAGAATATCAGGGTTACGATAATAAAATTTTGCAAAGGTTGATTGAGTAGATTTTTAGTTAAGCTCTTGAAAAACGAATAAGTTGAGACACATACACCCCATAAGAAGTTGCTCGGGGAACATCCCCATCCAAATGGGGATAATTAACAATGTCAAAATTAAAATCATCTCTCTTTTAATAGATTTTGCTAATTATTTCACTATTTTCAGTCAAGAGATCTAAATCAAGAAAAGAAGCTTTACTATCAGATATATTAGCTTTGTTAAGCTGAAGTTCTTTAGGATAAATATTATTAACCATAGTTGGAAAGAAAGTGTTGTCAATGTTCAATATGTCATCCAGATACCGAGAGGTGTCATTAAAGGCTTCAATAACATCTGCCTGGGTATCTGGTGAAAAACTCAACATGAAATCTCTTTCATAGCAAAATAAAAACAAATCTGCGACAAGTGGTGCACAGTTCGTACCCATAGGGATACCAACAATGTGTCTATGTATGGCCTGTTTGGCGAAAATGTTGAAATAAATAAGTGTTTCTTACGATCTCCAACTCTGTATTTGTGCTCACGGAATCGAACCTTTAATAACCTACTAGTTTGTACAACATAGTGGATGCCGCAAAAAGGTACATTTCATGTAAGACGATATATAACATGTGTAATTTTACAATCTATATCTGATTTAAGATTTACACTAAAAACTCTACCGTTGACTGTTGATTTGATAGTGGACTTGCCAGTTAAATGAACGCAGCAACTTTTGTGGAGCGCTGTGGTCCAGTGGTAGAGCGTTAGACCCATGATCCAACAGTCGTGGGTTCAATCATCGCCATAACCACATGTGTTGTGTCCCTGAGCAAGACACTTTATCTGCATCGCTCAGTACTGGTTCTACCCAGGAAGACAATCAAGAAGTACCTTAGAAGCAAATCGCTTACAACTGGTATAGAATTAGCTAATTTAAAATTTAAAAAATTAAAACTACACTTCTTAGAATTGCAATTGTTAATGGAAAGGTATACTCTGCGTTTAGAGTACAACAGGCGATTTAAATTTAGAGCGAACACGAACTTTTTTTTTAATATAGTATCTTTATTTTCAACATTTTTTTCATACATGGTTTGTATAAACATTTTGATTTAAAACATATATAATAAAGTGTAAACTTAGGATAATACGATGTTTTTGGTTTTTGTGGAAGATTTCCTCCCAATCATGTTTTTTTTTTTAAATGGATTACATTTTTAACATTCATACTGAAAGAGAGAAATACAGCAACAACAAAAAACAATACCAAAAAAAAAAAACACAATACACATCGCATTATTTATTTTCATTATTACTCATTTGAATGTGCGTGTGCTTGTATTTTATTTTATTTAAAGTTACCATGTCCACCGCCATATGCATGCCATCTTCGGGATGGTTAAAATTTTGTGCTGTTGATTTTATTAATATTGAGTTCTGCTCAACCCGGGGCTAGAGGGCGTGAGCGGTAGCTAGCATATTTCACTACCACTCATGAACAGTCGCAATCAAACCGAGACTGCAATATTTCATATGTGTCGTGCTCGGCCGTTTCCAAAGGTCCATTATCATACTCTTTTTTACTACTAATAATGACCCTATTTTAGTACTTCATTTTCTTTCTCTTATATAGTTAATACCCATTGTTCTTTCTCATTTTGTTGAAAGAAGAAAAAAGAGCGGGAATCTTCCACATATATATTTAACAAAGATATCTATACAATGTTCCATTAATACAATTTGTTGTAAATAAAGTTGTCGTTTTTTAAATGAAAAAAAAACGGAAAGTATTTTCCTGAAATATTATACAGAAGTCAATGACTAAATATATTAAATTTAAAATATTTTCAAGAACAATTAATTTGCTTACTTGGAAATTACAATGTCAACACATTGAATACTATATAATACAACAATGGAAAAAAAACTATGGAGAGAAAAGTAGTTTAGAAAAAAAAGATTTACTAAATTTAATAAGAAAAAGAAATGAAAAAAAATAATTTAATAATCTTAAAATGAAACCAATACCGGCCAAAGTAAGGTTTAACATAAAAACAATTTTAAAGAGTAGCAATGGACGTCCATTTTTCCTTTCAAAAACAAGATATAAAATTAATTTAGGAAAAAATATCTCCATTTGCTGTTATGTTTGTCTATTTTGTAATTTTTAAGAGCAATTTCTTTTTCTATTTCTATACTTTTAAATAAATATGTTTTGTAACCTAAAAAACTTGGAATGGTTTTCCTGCATTTGTTTATGTAAATGAAGTATTTTGCATTTATAATTATGAAATTCAATACGTTTACATTTGTTTGCGTATTAACTATACCAAAAGTTATGTTTTGCAAACTCAAGTTAATTTGTATGTCATGTGTAATTAAGAACCTATGCAAATCTGACCAGAAAGATAGTATATGCATACATTCCCAAAATAAATGATTTACTGTTTCTATTTCCATTGCACAGAAATCGCAAAGATTATAATCAGCCATTTTAAATTTCAGTAATTTTGTATTGATTGCTACAATCCTCATATGATATTTATATTTGAAATTGCGCAATTTTGTTGAAATAGTTGAATATATTGGGATAGTGTAAACTTTTTTCCACTCTAGATTAGCGTTTTGAAACTCTTGTTCCCAACTTTGTTGTTGTATAATATCATTGCTAATCTCGTTTCGTAATTGATGATTGTATAAAAATGTGTTTGTATAACTGGATTTTTGAAGAATTTCTAGAAGATTTGGTGTAACGTTTTGTGCATTGATTTGTTCGTTTTTTAGTTTATTTTTGAAATTTTGGGGAATACTTGATATTAATGATGTATACTTGAGAAAATCTTTCTGTGGTATGTCATATAGGTAAGCGCGCCTATAATCGTATATGTGTTCAAAATATGTTATACCCTTATAAAGCCAGTCTCTATGAAATATTGGTTTGCCGTTTACTTTTATGTTCGAGTTATTCCATATTATACTTTTGCTTACTGTTTTAACTTCAGCGTGTTTATTTATTTTTTCCCATGCACTAAGTATATTTTGTAAAAAAGGTGTTTTTTCGAACATTTTTTTGATATCGTTTTCTTCAATGTTGCATTCAAAAATTGTATTTCCTCCATATTTTTCTAATTCATATATATATATTTGTTTCCATTGACCGGCTGTATTGTCCATTAACCTTTTTATCCAGCTGGCTTTAAGAGAGTATATACATTTCTGTATATCAATCATTTTAATACCCCCATTTTCGTAATCTTGTATAAGTGTGGCTTTTTTAATTTTGCTTGGTTTATTGTCCCAACGAACACGAACTTTGTATTTCTTGAGAACTGGAGATTTTAGAGGAGTCAGTAAGATTTTAGAAGTATTTTGAAAAACATTTATAACTTTATAAGTGGAAATATAAAAACATTTAGCTGAAAGAAGATTAAAGGATTTAGACCTACATATGGTTTTCATCTCAAAATACTGGAGTCATGTTTTGGCATTTTTACAGAAGATGCAGAGTATAATTTCAATGGAGAAATTTGTATTTTAATGGATTTATTTAGGAAACTTTATGTCTTCGTGATAATGTAAAACCATTCTATGAAAAGCGACATTAAGACATACTGGTAAATACATACAAGGTTGTAAATAAGATTCATCAAAATTTAAATATAGTGAGATGAACGGTCTAACGAGATAACAACTCCACACAAATGAGTCAAGTTCAAGACCACATTTAGTAGAATAATTAAAGACTCGTTAGAAAAGTAAGCTAGAATGTGTGTGTACAGAGAAATGTCAATGTGGTTTGAGAAAGATACAATTGGAATAATATGTGAACAATGAATTTCAGTACAATCCCTGTGGGATGATAAAATAACAATATCGTTCAAGTCTCGTTGTAATCGTTTAGTTAAATCAAGACGCAAAGAGTTTCTCTCTGTAAGTAAGTTCAGCGCTAAGAGGTTTTTGCACTTATTTATCTTACAAGTCCACCATTAAATCAGCTGCTGTTAATGGTCAAATGTGTAATGTATGGCAAACTTCAAATGATGACTGGCGTACATCTTACGTCATTTATGTTTTGTTTTGATTTGAAATACACCACGCTTTCGTCATTCAGTTCATAGCAGCAAACAATCTATTTATGTTTTTACCACAACTTGGTGTAGCATACTAAATTGTATACACATATTGTTTAAAAGAGATCAAATCATGACGATTATTATAAAAGAAGGTATAAAGGTCGAGCAGGAAATAGAGCATTGACAGAAAACATTCAGCCATAAACACGCATACAAAACAACGACAATTACCAGGAAGTAAAGCAAAATATGCGACAGCACTAACACAAAAGTGTTGACAATAGGATGCCGCCTTGGAATGTTCATGGGAGATGCAGCTTTTCGTTTAGTAATTTAAAATTGGGAATTCAAGAATATCATAACATTTTATTTATAAATCTGTTAATTTCCTGTTGATAAAGCAGCTAACAATGTCATAATTATTGTTTGACGCCTACAAGTTACTTCAATGTTTATCTCTGAAACTCGGCAGCTATAAATCGTATACTCCATTTCAATGTGCTGAGTATGATATCATACGGTGCACCACATTCAAGACTGAGGTAGACGAAAAGCAAAACAAACTTTGGTGCATCCTAGAAACCCCCAGTGGCCTACTTTGTCACTGACTGTTCCAAGGTGGTATCCCTATTGTCAACCCTTTTGTGTTTGTGATGTCGTTTTCATTTATTTTTGCTTTTGCCTTCTTGTTTGTCTGTTTGCATGTTTGTTTCTGTGTTTTGTGGTTGAAAGTCCTCCTTGAATGCTACTTTCCCTGTCCGATTTTTTATATTTCTTCCAACTAAGCAATACAAAAACAAACCTTATACAATGAAGCGCAGTCCGTACCCAAAGGGATACGAACAATTTTTCTATTAACGGTAGATCCATACCTGACGAAAAAAGTAACTCATAGGTAACTCCAAATAGTGTCATTGTCCAAATTGCCGTAAGAAAAATTTGATATACTACAATTAATGTAATTTCTAGCAAAGGTTTATTAATGAGAGCAATAAGCTTGCTTTAATAAGGGTGTATGATAAGGTTGTAGATAGCGTGAACATTATTAAGTACTAATAGGTCGTGTGGTAAGGTTGTATATAATCTGACAAAGTCATAAGTATATATAGGTTGTGTGGTAAGGTTGTATATAGTATGACAGTTTTTACTTACGGCAATTTAGACTATTACACTATTTGGACCTATAGATGACCTATAGATGAAACTTCGCACTTTTTGTCAAGAACGACTCCTAAATTATTCGTTGACCCAAATAAATTAATCCCGGAGTTGACATAAGCTTTAGCACAATATTGTCTTATGTCATCTTTAACACTAGTAAGATAAGAAGTCAAAAGTTTGGAGATGTTTGTAATGGTTCGGAGAAAAAAAGAGAGGTTAGCTGTATAACAATTAATACGGGTATCTATGGTTTTAAGAATTACCTTTTTTTTAAATAGAAATGGAGTTCGTGTTCGCAAGTTCTCTACGATTGGGTAATTCTTCATTTGGCAATGCCGAGCTAAAATCATTTCCGTCGTAACATATAGGTGCGTGAATATTACAGGTACTGAGCTGAACTCTAACATTACCGTCAACTGTCCAGCTCAAGAACAGACAATGTGCAAGGGTAAGTATAAAAACTCTCTAGATGTACACTGCTGTGATAGTCTGTTTGAAAGTGGTAACCTCTCATTGCCAATGTTGATTCTTCATGTAGTAATATAAAAGCATGGATTATCGTTGCGTATGTTTACGGATGATGATTATGCTACTACTAATATAAAAGTGTGTCAAAACAATATTTTAAAGCAAAGCACAATCGGTATCATGTTCGAAGATCTACATCTATTATAGCTTCTCAAATAATAAAGAATATCAATCGTTCCCATATATATTTTCCTTCACGTTCAGGTATGGTATTCTACTTCAAAGCCATAAAGACTGGACTTGATGATCCCAAAGTAACACTACTTGTTTTTAAACGCGAGTGTGAATATCAAGGGTGCCCTTGGAAGCTGCAAACACAAGCAAGAGAGAAAGTAACGGATATGAAAGACGCATTTTAAAAACTAGTTATACTCGACTTCTGTATGTGATAAGGAACATACCGTAAAACGTTACGTTACGTCATAAATAAATGTGATATATTCTAAAATCAATTATTTAGGAAACAGTTAGTCATCATGTTGTCAAGTATGTGTATGTATTGAGTTTGATTTAGATTGTATATAAAGAAGTACAGCTAATTTTTTTAATAAACAGATTGTGGACCGTTACCAAATGTCACGTCTGGCAATCTGGCACTACAATCTGATGGCGTGACAACGTATGGCGCCCTTGCACATGTCACCTGTGATACGGGATATGAAACACCGAAATTGACAATTTCGTGTGTCAAGTCGGGATATTGGGAAAACGTCACTTGCTCCATAAAAGGTATGTTTTAAAAATCAGAAACTTCCGAAATCGGAAAAGGGGAACATATTTTAAGGTAATCATACTTTTTTGGTATAATGTTGTCCAATAACTTTCTGTTCTGTGTTTAATAACAAAAAGTACTCAAACGAATTTACGACCAACTGCTGACTAAATGTTATTTTGAAGATTATCTAACCTAACCTGTATTCACGTCTGGTAACCAGGCACTACAAACTGTTGGCGTGACAACGTATGAAGAAACAAATGTCATTTGTGATAACGGATATCAATTGGTGAACTCGAATGGTTCGTGTGTCGTGACGGGATCTGTAGTTGTGGAAACATCAAACGCTCCATTAAATATATCTTTAATATCTGTATGACTGCTCAAACTCACAAGCAATGAAGTGTGACATATTTTGAAATAGTTCTGCAATCCATTCATCAGCATACACTAATACTGAATGAAATAAATTAAACGTTTTCAAATATGGCCCAATGGTTAGCTTAAATCGATTTTAAGTGTACACAATCTCGCTATTATCCTCTCTTCAGCGCTCATATTTTAACGACAGCGTAAGTAAAAGCACATTCATCCAAAGGAATTCTCTAATAATAAATTCCACATCCAGAGAAATTAGGAAATTATACGAGTATATGATACAGTTAAGATATATATATATATATATATATATATATATATATAACATAATTAGAAACACCTCAGGATGTATCCAGAAATGTACTGAATAACCACAGCAGTTGCAACCAAAGAGAAAAACAATCCAGGGTACTAATATATTAAACATTACAAATTGGTTGCAATATTATTGTCAAATATATTGTATTTGCAAAGTGTATATAACATTCGTTAGATAACTTGCCAAGCATTATATTTGAAGATTGTGGTCCCTTGCCGAATATTACGTCTGGTAATCTAGCACTACAAACTGAAGGCGTGACAACGTATAGAGCGCTTGCAAATGTCACCTGTGATAACGGATATGCAACATTAAACTCGACAATATCGTGTGTCGAGACGGGATCTTGGGAAAACGTCACATGCTCCATAAAAGGTATGTTACAATCCGAACTTTCAAAATCAGAAGTAAGTGTACATATTTTAAAATAAACACACTTTTTGACATTATGTTTTCAAATAACCTTCTGTTCTGTGTTTAATAAATTAAACATAATTTGACAAATTTATTACCTAAATATAAGTATAACGTCGAACAGGAAATGTAGCTTTCACAGAACACAGTAAATTCAAAAAGACGCAAAACGACAAACACGAATGGCAATATTAATAAGGAATAAAGGCATATGACGTCACAAACATAAAAAATGGTTGACAATAGGGCTACCGCCCTGGAACAGTCAGTGGCAAGAACGGTCAGGTTCTAGGGTGCACCAAACCTCACATCCTACTGTTATCCCAATAAAACGGAACAGTGTAAATCGCTCAATTAAAGAGGAAAGCATAGTGGCGAACTGTAAATTGGTCCACCACCAAACATGTAGTGCGTTGCAAAATGACAGGGTCATAACTTATTTTGATAAACCTTTTAACAAATTTAACAAAGATAGTATGAAACTGATCATGACCAAGGATCCTACAAAGTAACGTCACCATAGAAGTCAGATTGTGATAATCTTTGTCGCAAAAGAGTTCTTAAATTACTTTTATATTTGGAAAGAAGAACGGGGTACGATAATAAACTTTTGCAAAGTTTTTACGAAGTTTATGGTAACGGTAGCCCTGATGGAGTAGCATTTTAGTTGTACAAAATTAATATTACAAATATTACACATAGACCCCATATGAAGTTGCTCGGGGGAACATCCTATCAAAATGGGGATAATTAACAATATCAAAATTAAAATCATCTCTCTTGTCATAGATTTTGCTAATTATTTCACCATTTTCAATAGAGAGATTTAAATCGACAAAACAAGCGTTAGTATCAGAACTATTAGTTTGTTAAGTTGAAGTTGTTTAGGATATATATAATTAACCATAGTAGAAAAGAAAGGGTTGTCAATGTTCAATATCTCATCCAGATACCGAGAGATGTCATTAAAGGATTCAATAGCATCTGCCTGGGTATCTGGTGAAACACTCAACCTGAAACCTTTCATAGCAATATAAAAACAAATCTGCGACGAGGGGTGCACAGTTCGTACCCATAAGGGATACCAACAACTTGTCTATAAACGGTAGTACCATACCTGACAAATATATTATCTAATAGAAAAACAAGTGATTCGCAAACTTCATGGCAAGTCAACATAGTGTAATTGTCTAAACTGGCGTTAGTAAAACACGCTTTAAAATTGTTACAGGCCAAACATGTAGTATTTTACCTAGCAAAAGTTTTTTGAATGAGAGCAATCAGCTTGTCTTTGATAAGATGCTGTGGTAAAGTTGTATATAATGTAGAAAAATCATAAGTACTTATAGATGAAGCTTGACATTTATTGCAAATTGTATCAAGAACGTCGCCTGAATTTCAATAGACCAAAATAAATTAATCCCAGAGTTCTCATAAGCTTTAGCACAATATTGTTTAACGTGATCTTTAACGGCAGTAAGACAAGATGTTAAAAGTTTGGAGATATTTGTAATGGTGCAATAACTAGAATTCGAAATAAAACGGATTTTATATGGTTGTTTGTGTAGTTTAATACGGGTATCTATGATGTTAAAAATAGTATTGTTCCAAGTAGAAAGGAATTTACGGTCAGCATTTTCTCTACGACACCAATTGATACTAAAATCCTCAATGGATTAAGAGATCTGACCACGACATGCATTAAAATCGATCACAGAAGGCAATCTATACTGCGACCTTTAGAAAACAAATGCCGAATACGTTTATCTACAATATCAAAAGTATGACCGGCCAGAGCATAGCAAAACTTAGATGTTCTACACTCGCATTCCTTAAGAGTTTTATTTACTATATCAATGTCAGACACTGTTTTGTTGTAGTTGAAAATCATATTTCTAATTGCTTTTTGGACAAATTATAGGGTTTTCGGAATTTTTTAAATATTTATGAATAGAATCAACAACACGATTATCTCGAAACAATACTTTGTATATCAATAATATCAATGCCCTTATTAAGATAAATAATTTTTAGACATGTCTGACTTGATCATACTCCTTGTCAATATGGGGTCGGAGAACATGATGCGTATAGCTTTGAATAATTGCTAGCAGCTGAAAGAATGAAACTTTTGTCTGCTTCCTCGTCAATTAGCTTAAGTGAAGAAATGGATAGATAGGTGAGACAAGAAAGCATCGAGTGCTTTCCAGACAAATCAGCGACTGACATAGTAATGCGTGATTTCCGTTTGATGTTACCATTACGTCTAGAACCATCAGACCTAGATTTACGTTTTCGAATGAAAAATATAGCAAAAATGTCAATATAACGTTCTTTTGAAATATTGCCTTGTTGATAAATATTGTCATTAAGGCCCGGTGGAAATGGTGTCTGGAAGTTTTTAATCCACTTTTGTTCTGCTATATGTCTAGCTTTTATTGTAACGTTTATTATTGCATCATTATCATGAATTATATATTCATTTTTTTGGAATTGACAGCATTATATTTATGCTCACGGAATCGATCTTTTAAGGAATGAAAACATAATGTATTCCAACTATGCTTGTAGTAACTATGCTTGAAGATTGCCTAAACTTATCGGTATTCATGTTTGGTAATCAAACACAAAAAACTGTTGACGTGGCGACGTATGGAGCAAATGTAATCTGTCATAACGGTTATGAACGACTGAACTCGACTATTTCGTGTGTCAAGAAATTTATTGGGCACACATCATATGCTTGATTTAAGGTATCATACTGCATGACTGTTTAAACTCAAAGATAAGTGTCACACATTTTAAAATATTTCTGCATTCCAATCCGTGTAATCAGCATACAGTAATTATGAAAGATATATATTCAACATCAATCATTTGCAATAATAATGTCAAGTATATTTCATTGGCAAAGTATAAATAAAATTCGTTAAATAACTTCGATCAACACTTAAACATTATATTTTAAGATTGTGGATTATTGCCCAATATTACGTCTGTCAATCTGGCACTACAAATTGATGGCATGACAACGTATGGAGCACTTGCAAATGTCTCTTGTGATACGGCATATGAATCACTGAATTCGACAATATCGTGTGTCGAGACGGGATCTTGGGAAAACGTCACATGCTCCAAGAAAGGTATGCTACAATCCGAACTTTCTGAATCAGAAGAAAGTGTACATATTTTGAAATAAACAAAAAAAAATGACATAATGTTGTCAAATAGCTTTCTGTTTCGTGTTTAATAAATTAAACGTAATTTAACGAATTTAGTATTCAACGCTACCTAAACTATGCTTGAAAATTACCAAACTTATCGGTATTCCGGTCTGGTAATCAGACACTGCAAAAATCTGTCATAACGGTCATGAACTACTGAACTCGACTATTTCGTGTGTCAAGAAATGTATTGGACACACATCATCTGCTTGATTTAAGGTATCATACTGCATGACTGTTTAAACTCAAAGAAATGTGTGACACATTTTAAAATATTTCTGCATTACAATCCGTGTAATCAGCATACAGTAATTATGAAAGATATATATTCAACATCAATCTTTTGCAATAATAATGTCAAATATATTTTATTGGCAAAGTATGAATAAATTTCGTTAAATAACTTCGATCAACATCTAAACATTATATTTTAAGATTGTGGATTATTGCCGAATATTACGTCTGGCAATCTGGCACTACAAATTGATGGCATGACAACGTATGGAGCACTTGCAAATGTCTCTTGCGATACGGGATATGAATCACTGAACTCGACAATATCGTGTGTCGAGACGGGATCTTGGGAAAACGTCACATGCTCCAAGAAAGGTATGCTACTATCCGAACTTTCTGAATCAGAAGAAAGTGTACATATTTTGAAATAAACAAAAAAAATTGACATGATGTTGTCAAATAACTTTCTGTTTCGTGTTTAATAAATTAAATGTAATTTAACCAATTTAGTACTCAACGCTACCTAACCTATGCTTGAAGATTACCTAAACTTATCGGTATTAAGGTCTGGTAATCAGACACTGCAAACTGTTGACGTGGCGAAGTATGGAGCAAATGTAATCTGTCATAACGGTTATGAACCACTGAACTCGACTCTTTCGTGTGTCAATAAATGTATTTGGCACACATCATATGCTTGATTTAAGGTATCATACTGCATGACTCCTTAAACTCAAAGATAAGTGTGACACATTTTAAAATATTTCTGCATTCCAATCCGTGTAATCAGCATACAGTAATCATGAAAGATATAAATTTAACATCAATCATTTGCAATAAAACTGTCAAATATATTTTATTATCAAAGTATAAATAAAATTCGTTAAATAACTTTCTGAATCAGAAGAAAGTGTACATATTTTGAAAAACACAAAACAAATTGACATGATGTTGTCAAATAACTTTCTGTTTCGTGTTTAATAAATTAAACGTAATTTAACGAATTTAGTATTCAACGCTACCTAAACTATGCTTGAAAATTACCAAACTTATCGGTATTCAGGTCTGGTAATCAGACACTGCAAAAATCTGTCATAACGGTCATGAACTACTGAACTCGACTATTTCGTGTGTCAAGAAATGTATTGGGCACACATCATATGCTTGATTTAAGGTATCATACTGCATGACTGTTTAAACTCAAAGATAAGTGTGACACATTTTAAAATAATTCTGCATTCCAATCCGTGTAATCAGCATACAGTAATCATGAAAGATATATATTTAACATCAATCATTTGCAATAATAATGTCTAATATATTGTATTGCCAAAGTGTACAAAAATTCGTTAAATGACTTCGATCAACATCTAAACATTATATTTTAAGATTGTGGATTATTGCCGAATATTACGTCTGGCAATCTCGCACTACAAATTGATGGCATGACAATGTATGGAGCACTTGCAAATGTCTCTTGTGATACGGAATATGAATCACTGAACTCGACAATATCGTGTGTCGAGACGGGATCTTGGGAAAACGTCACATGCTCCAAGAAAGGTATGCTACAAGCCGAACTTTCTAATTCAGAAGAAAGTGTACTAATTTTCAAATAAACGAAAAAAATGGCATAATGTTGTCAAATAACTTTCTGTTTCGTATTTAATAAATTAAACGTAATTTTACGAATTAAGTACTCAACGCTACCTAAACTATGCTTGAAGATTACCTAAATTTATCGATATCCAGGTCTGGTAATCAGACACTGCAAACTGTTGACGTGGCGACGTATGGAGCAAATGTAATCTGTCCTAACGGTTATGAACCACTGAACTCGACTATTCCGTGTGTCAAGAAATGTATTGGGCACACATCATATGCTTGATGTAAGGTATCATACCAGACTGTTTAAACTCAAACATAAAAGTGACACGTTTTTAAATATTTCTGTATTCCAATCCGTGTAATCAGCATACAGTAATCATGAAAGACATATATTTAACATCAATCATTTGCAATAATAATGTCAAATATATTTGATTGGCAAAGTATAAATAAAATTCGTTAAATAACTCCGATCAACATCTAAACATTATATTGTAAGATTGTGGATTATTGCCCAATATTACGTCTGGCAGTCTGGCACTACAAATTGAGGGCATGACAACGTATGGAGCACTTGCAAATGTCTCTTGTGATACGGGATATGAATCACTGAACTCGACAATATCGTGTGTCGAGACGAGATCTTGGGAAAACGTCACATGCTTCAAGAAAGGTATGCTACAATCCGAACTTTCTAAATCAGAAGTAAGTGTACTTATTTTGAAATAAACAAAATAAATTGGCATAATGTTGTCAAATAACTTTCTGTTTCGTGTTTAATAAATTAAACGTAACTTAACGAATTTAGTATTCAACGCTACCTAAACTATGCTTGAAAATTACATAAACTTATCTGTATTCAGGTCTGGTAATCAGGCACTGCAAACTGTTGACGTGGCGACGTATGGAGCAAATGTAATCTGTCATAACGGTTATGAACCACTGAACTCGACTATTTCGTGTGTCAAGAAATGTATTGGGCAAACATCATATGCTTATTGAAGCCTTTAATGACACCTCTCGGTATCTGGATGACAAATTGAACAGTGACACACCTTTCTTTCCAACTATGGTTTACAATATTTATCCTAGAGAACTTCATCTTAACAAAGCTAATATATCTGATAATAACGCTTCTTTTCTTGATTTAGATCTCTCGATTGAAAATGGTGAAATAATTAGCAAAATCTATGACAAGAGAGATGATTTTAATTTTGACATTGTTAATTATCCCCACTTGGATGAGGATGTTCCCCGAGCAACTTCTTATGGGGTGTATGTGTCTCAACTTATTCGTTTTTCTAGAGTTTGTACTCGAGTTGAGGATTTTAATATTCGCAATCTTTGTATAACTAAAAAGCTACTCAATCAGGGTTAACGTTACCATAAACTTCATAAAACATTTGCACAATTTTATTATCGTAACCCTGATCTTCTTTCCAAATATAAAAGTAATTTAAGGCCTCTTTTACGACAAGGACTATCACAACTTGATTTCTATGGTGATGTGATTTATAGACTTCGTAAGATTCTTGGTCATGATCACTTTCATACTATCTTTGTTAAACTTGTTAAAAAGTTTATCAAAATAGGTTATGACCCTATCATTTTGCAACGTACTGCATGCTTGTTGGTGGACCCTTTTACCGTTCGCCACTACGCTTTCCTCTTTAATTGTACGATGACCGGACGGGCTGTGGAACATATGATGACGCCTACCTAAAGCCCAATGGGAAGGTGGCTTTTGATGTTTGTCTATGATATTTCTTGTCGTGCCCTGAATGGTTTATTCTCTTGTTGCTCTGGCTTCTGCCAAGTCATTGAGTACCTTCATTGTGGCTTTCTAGGCTCTTTTTTTTGTAGTATATTTACACGAGCATATTTGTGTTTTACTTATATCGCCTATTGATGCTGCCTTGTTGGTTAGAGATTAGATCATGGCGGGGATTTCTTTATTTACACTGTCCTGTTTTAATGGGATGACAATAGGGTAAGTATGAGGTTTGGTGCACCATAGAACCGGTTTAAACCCCCAGTGGGCTTTGTTGCCCTCACCGTTCCAAGGCGGTAGCCCTATTGTCAACTATTTTGTGTTTGTGATGTCGTTTGCATTTTTTATTACTTCTTCTCGTTTGTCTGTTTGCGTGTTTGTTTTTGTGTTTTGTGGTTGACTGTAGTCCTTGAATGCTGCTTTCCCTGTCCGATATTTTTGTCTTTCTTCTTAAGGTATCATACTGCATGACTGTTTAAACTCAAAGATAAGTGTGACACATTTTAAAATATTTCTGCATTCCAATCCGTCTAATCAGCATACAGTAATCATGAAAGATATAAATTTAACATCAATAATTTTCAATAATAATGTCAAGTATATTTTATTGGCAAAGTATAAATGAAATTCGTTAAATAACTTCGATCAACATCTAAACATTATATTTTAAGATTGTGGATTATTGTCGAATATTGCGTCTGGAAATCTGGCACTAAAACTTGATGGCATGACAACGTATGGAGCACTTGCAAATGTCTCTTGTGATACGGGATATGAATCACTGAACTCGACAATATCGTGTGTCGAGACGGGATCTTGGGAAAACGTCACATGCTCCAAGAAAGGTATGCTACAATCCGAACTTTCTAAATCAGAAGAAAGTGTACTTATTTTGAAATAAACAAAAACAAATTGGCATAATGTTTTCAAATAACTTTCTGTTTCGTGTTTAATAAATCAAACGTAACTTAACGAATTCAGTATTCAACGCTACCTAAACTATGCTTGAAAATTACCTAAACTTATCTGTATTCAGGTCTGGTAATCAGACACTGCAAACTGTTGACTTGAAGACGTATGGAGCAAATGTAATCTGTCATAACGGTTATGAACCACTGAACTCGACTATTTCGTGTGTCAAGAAATGTATTGGGCAAACATCATATGCTTATTGAAGCCTTTAATGACACCTCTCGGTATCTGGATGACAAATTGAACAGTGACACCCCTTTCTTTCCAACTATGGTTCTGCTCAACCCGGGGCTAGAGGGCGTGAGCGGTAGCTAGCATATTTCACTACCGCTCATGAACAGTCTCAATCAAACCGAGACTGCAATATTTCGTTTGTGTCGTGCTCGGCCGTTTCCAAAGGTCCATTATCATACTCTTTTTTTATAATATTTATCCTAGAGAACTTCATCTTAACAAAGCTAATATATCTGATAATAACGCTTCTTTTCTTGATCTTGGTCATGATCACTTTCATACTGTCTTTGTTAAACTTTTTAAAAAGTTTATCAAAAGAGGTTATGACCCTATCATTTTGCAACGTACTGCATGCATGGTGGTGGACCCTTTTACAGTTCGCCACTACGCTTTCCTCTTTAATTGTACGATGACCGGACGGGCTGTGGAACATATGATGACGCCTACCTAAAGCCCAATGGGAAGGTGGCTTTTGATGTTTGTCTATGATCTTTCTTGTCGTGCCCTGAATGGTTTATTCTCTTGTTGCTCTGGCTTCTGCCAAGTCATTGAGTACCTTCATTGTGGCTTTCTAGGCTTTTTTTTGTAGTATATTTACACGAGCATATTTGTGTTTTACTTATATCGCCTATTGATGCTGCCTTGTTGGTTAGAGATTAGATCATGGCGGGGATTTCTTTATTTACACTGTCCTGTTTTAATGGGATGACAATAGGGTAAGTATGAGGTTTGGTGCACCATAGAACCGGTTTAAACCCCCAGTGGGCTTTGTTGCCCTCACCGTTCCAAGGCGGTAGCCCTATTGTCAACTATTTTGTGTTTGTGATGTCGTTTGCATTTTTTATTACTTCTTCTCGTTTGTCTGTTTGCGTGTTTGTTTTTGTGTTTTGTGGTTGACTGTAGTCCTTGAATGCTGCTTTCCCTGTCCGATATTTTTGTCTTTCTTCTTAAGGTATCATACTGCATGACTGTTTAAACTCAAAGATAAGTGTGACACATTTTAAAATATTTCTGCATTCCAATCCGTCTAATCAGCATACAGTAATCATGAAAGATATAAATTTAACATCAATAATTTTCAATAATAATGTCAAGTATATTTTATTGGCAAAGTATAAATGAAATTCGTTAAATAACTTCGATCAACATCTAAACATTATATTTTAAGATTGTGGATTATTGTCGAATATTGCGTCTGGAAATCTGGCACTACAAATTGATGGCATGACAACGTATGGAGCACTTGCAAATGTCTCTTGTGATATGGGATATGAATCATTGGACTCGACAATATCGTGTGTCGAGACGGGATCTTGGGAAAACGTCACATGCTCCAAGAAAGGTATTCTACAATCCGAACTTTCTAAATCAGAAGAAAGTGTAAATATTTTGAAATAAATAAAACAAATTGGCATAATGTGTCAAATAACTTTCTGTTTAGTGTATAATAAATTGAACGTAATTAAACGAATTTAGTACTCAACGCTACCTAACCTATGCTTGAATATTACCTAAACTTATCGGTATTCAGTTCTGGTAATCAGACACTGCAAACTGTTGACGTGGCGACGAATGGAGCAAATGTAATCTGTCATAACGGTTATGAATCACTGAACTCGACTGATTCGTGTGTCAAGAAAGGTATTGGGCATATATCATATGCTTGATTTAAGGTATCATACTGCATGACTGTTTAAACTCAAAGATAAGTGTGACACATTATAAAATATTTCTGCATTACAATCCGTGTAATCAGCATACAGTAATCATGAAAGATATAAATTTAACATCAATCATTTGCAATAATAATGTCAAGTATATTTTATTGGCAAGTATAAATAAAATTCGTTAAATAACTTCGATAAACATCTAAACATTGTATTTTAAGATTGTGGATTATTGTCGAATATTACGTCTGGCAATCTGGCACTACAAATTGATGGCATGACAACGTTTGGAGCACTTGCAAATGTCTCTTGTGATATGGGATATGAATCACTGAACTCGACAATATCGTGTGTCGAGACGGGATCTTGGGAAAACGTCACATGCTCCAAGAAAGGTATGCTACAATCCGTATTTTCTAAATCAGAAGAAAGTGTACTTATTTTGAAATAAACAAAAAAAAATGGCATAATGTTTTCAAATAACTTTCTGTTTCGTGTTTAATAAATTAAACGTAATTTAAAGAATTTTGTACTCAACGCTACGTAAACTATTCTTGACGATTAACTAAACTTATCGTTATTAAGGTCTGGTAATCAGACACTGCAAACGGTTGACGTGGCGACGTATGGAGCAAATGTAATCTGCCATAACGGCTATGAACCACTAACCTCGACTATTTCGTGTGTCAAGAAATGTATTGGGCACACATCATGTGCATGATTTAAGGTATCATACTCCATGATTGTTTGAACTCAAAGATAAGTGTGACACATTTTAAAATAGTTCTGCATTCCAATCCGTGTAATCAGCATACAGTAATCATAAAAGATATAAATTTAACATCAATCATTTTCAATAATAATGTCAAATATATTTTATTGGCAAAGTATAAATAAAATTCGTTAAATAACTCCGATCAACATCTAAACATTATATTGTAAGATTGTGGATTATTGCCGAATATAACGTCTGGCAGTCTGGCACTACAAATTGAGGGCATGACAACGTATGGAGCACTTGCAAATGTCTCTTGTGATACGGGATATGAATCACTGAACTCGACAATATCGTGTGACGAGACGAGATCTTGGGAAAACGTCACATGCTTCAAGAAAGGTATGCTACAATCCGAACTTTCTAAATCAGAAGTAAGTGTACTTATTTTGAAATAAACAAAATAAATTGGCATAATGTTGTCAAATAACTTTCTGTTTCGTGTTTAATAAATTAAACGTAACTTAACGAATTTAGTATTCAACGCTACCTAAACTATGCTTGAAAATTACATAAACTTATCTGTATTCAGGTCTGGTAATCAGGCACTGCAAACTGTTGACGTGGAGAAGTATGGAGCAAATGTAATCTGTCATAACGGTTATGAACCACTGGACTCGACCATTTCGTGTGTCAAGAAATGTATTGGGCAAACATCATATGCTTATTGAAGCCTTTAATGACACCTCTCGGTATCTGGATGACAAATTGAACAGTGACACCCCTTTATTTCCAACTATGGTTTACAATATTTATCCTAGAGAACTTCATCTTAACAAAGCTAATATATCTGATAATAACGCTTCTTTTCTTGATTTAGATCTCTCGATTGAAAATGGTGAAATAATTAGCAAAATCTATGACAAGAGAGATGATTTTAATTTTGACATTGTTAATTATCCCCACTTGGATGAGGATGTTCCCCGAGCAACTTCTTATGGGGTGTATGTGTCTCAACTTATTCGTTTTTCTAGAGTTTGTACTCGAGTTGAGGATTTTAATATTCGCAATCTTTGTATAACTAAAAAGCTACTCAATCAGGGTTAACGTTACCATAAACTTCATAAAACATTTGCACAATTTTATTATCGTAACCCTGATCTTCTTTCCAAATATAAAAGTAA
Organism: Cyrtodaria siliqua; assembly: GCA_037043455.1. Classification (NCBI taxonomy): domain Eukaryota; kingdom Metazoa; phylum Mollusca; class Bivalvia; order Adapedonta; family Hiatellidae; genus Cyrtodaria; species Cyrtodaria siliqua. The sequence continues at coordinate 58,057 of JAWPHD010008022.1, read as the reverse complement.
TTTAAGGCCTCTTTTACGACAAGGACTATCACAACTTGATTTCTATGGTGATGTGATTTATAGACTTCGTAAGATTCTTGGTCATGATCACTTTCATACTATCTTTGTTAAACTTGTTAAAAAGTTTATCAAAATAGGTTATGACCCTATCATTTTGCAACGTACTGCATGCTTGGTGGTGGACCCTTTTACAGTTCGCCACTACGCTTTCCTCTTTAATTGTACGATGACCGGACGGGCTGTGGAACATATGATGACGCCTACCTAAAGCCCAATGGGAAGGTGGCTTTTGATGTTTGTCTATGATCTTTCTTGTCGTGCCCTGAATGGTTTATTCTCTTGTTGCTCTGGCTTCTGCCAAGTCATTGAGTACCTTCATTGTGGCTTTCTAGGCTCTTTTTTTTGTAGTATATTTACACGAGCATATTTGTGTTTTACTTATATCGCCTATTGATGCTGCCTTGTTGGTTAGAGATTAGATCATGGCGGGGATTTCTTTATTTACACTGTCCTGTTTTAATGGGATGACAATAGGGTAAGTATGAGGTTTGGTGCACCATAGAACCGGTTTAAACCCCCAGTGGGCTTTGTTGCCCTCACCGTTCCAAGGCGGTAGCCCTATTGTCAACTATTTTGTGTTTGTGATGTCGTTTGCATTTTTTATTACTTCTTCTCGTTTGTCTGTTTGCGTGTTTGTTTTTGTGTTTTGTGGTTGACTGTAGTCCTTGAATGCTGCTTTCCCTGTCCGATATTTTTGTCTTTCTTCTTAAGGTATCATACTGCATGACTGTTTAAACTCAAAGATAAGTGTGACACATTTTAAAATATTTCTGCATTCCAATCCGTCTAATCAGCATACAGTAATCATGAAAGATATAAATTTAACATCAATAATTTTCAATAATAATGTCAAGTATATTTTATTGGCAAAGTATAAATGAAATTCGTTAAATAACTTCGATCAACATCTAAACATTATATTTTAAGATTGTGGATTATTGTCGAATATTGCGTCTGGAAATCTGGCACTAAAACTTGATGGCATGACAACGTATGGAGCACTTGCAAATGTCTCTTGTGATACGGGATATGAATCACTGAACTCGACAATATCGTGTGTCGAGACGGGATCTTGGGAAAACGTCACATGCTCCAAGAAAGGTATGCTACAATCCGAACTTTCTAAATCAGAAGAAAGTGTACTTATTTTGAAATAAACAAAAACAAATTGGCATAATGTTTTCAAATAACTTTCTGTTTCGTGTTTAATAAATCAAACGTAACTTAACGAATTCAGTATTCAACGCTACCTAAACTATGCTTGAAAATTACCTAAACTTATCTGTATTCAGGTCTGGTAATCAGACACTGCAAACTGTTGACTTGAAGACGTATGGAGCAAATGTAATCTGTCATAACGGTTATGAACCACTGAACTCGACTATTTCGTGTGTCAAGAAATGTATTGGGCAAACATCATATGCTTATTGAAGCCTTTAATGACACCTCTCGGTATCTGGATGACAAATTGAACAGTGACACCCCTTTCTTTCCAACTATGGTTCTGCTCAACCCGGGGCTAGAGGGCGTGAGCGGTAGCTAGCATATTTCACTACCGCTCATGAACAGTCTCAATCAAACCGAGACTGCAATATTTCGTTTGTGTCGTGCTCGGCCGTTTCCAAAGGTCCATTATCATACTCTTTTTTTATAATATTTATCCTAGAGAACTTCATCTTAACAAAGCTAATATATCTGATAATAACGCTTCTTTTCTTGATCTTGGTCATGATCACTTTCATACTGTCTTTGTTAAACTTGTTAAAAAGTTTATCAAAAGAGGTTATAACCCTATCATTTTGCAACGTACTGCATGCTTGGTGGTGGACCCTTTTACAGTTCGCCACTACGCTTTCCTCTTTAATTGTACGATGACCGGACGGACTGTGGAACATATGATGACGCCTACCTAAAGCCCAATGGGAAGGTGGCTTTTGATGTTTGTCTATGATCTTTCTTGTCGTGCCCTGAATGGTTTATTCTCTTGTTGCTCTGGCTTCTGCCAAGTCATTGAGAACCTTCATTGTGGCTTTCTAGGCTTTTTTTTTTGTAGTATATTTACACGAGCATATTTGTGTTTTACTTATATCGCCTATTGATGCTGCCTTGTTGGTTAGAGATTAGATCATGGCGGGGATTTCTTTATTTACACTGTCCTGTTTTAATGGGATGACAATAGGGTAAGTATGAGGTTTGGTGCACCATAGAACCGGTTTAAACCCCCAGTGGGCTTTGTTGCCCTCACCGTTCCAAGGCGGTAGCCCTATTGTCAACTATTTTGTGTTTGTGATGTCGTTTGCATTTTTTATTAGTTCTTCTCGTTTGTCTGTTTGCGTGTTTGTTTTTGTGTTTTGTGGTTGACTGTAGTCCTTGAATGCTGCTTTCCTTGTCCGATATGTTTGTCTTTCTTCTTAAGGTATCATACTGCATGACTGTTTAAACTCAAAGATAAGTGTGACACATTTTAAAATATTTCTGCATTCCAATCCGTCTAATCAGCATACAGTAATCATGAAAGATATAAATTTAACATCAATAATTTTCAATAATAATGTCAAGTATATTTTATTGGCAAAGTATAAATGAAATTCGTTAAATAACTTCGATCAACATCTAAACATTATATTTTAAGATTGTGGATTATTGTCGAATATTGCGTCTGGAAATCTGGCACTAAAAATTGATTGCATGACAACGTATGGAGCACTTGCAAATGTCTCTTGTGATACGGGATATGAATCACTGAACTCGACAATATCGTGTGTCGAGACGGGATCTTGGGAAAACGTCACATGCTCCAAGAAAGGTATGCTACAATCCGAACTGTCTAAATCAGAAGAAAGTGTACTTATTTTGAAATAAACAAAAACAAATTGGCATAATGTTTTCAAATAACTTTCTGTTTCGTGTTTAATAAATCAAACGTAACTTAACGAATTCAGTATTCAACGCTACCTAAACTATGCTTGAAAATTACCTAAACTTATCTGTATTCAGGTCTGGTAATCAGACACTGCAAACTGTTGACGTGAAGACGTATGGAGCAAATGTAATCTGTCATAACGGTTATGAACCACTGAACTCGACTATTTCGTGTGTCAAGAAATGTATTGGGCAAACATCATATGCTTATTGAAGCCTTTAATGACACCTCTCGGTATCTGGATGACAAATTGAACAGTGACACCCCTTTCTTTCCAACTATGGTTCTGCTCAACCCGGGGCTAGAGGGCGTGAGCGGTAGCTAGCATATTTCACTACCGCTCATGAACAGTCTCAATCAAACCGAGACTGCAATATTTCGTTTGTGTCGTGCTCGGCCGCTTCCAAAGGTCCATTATCATACTCTTTTTTTATAATATTTATCCTAGAGAACTTCATCTTAACAAAGCTAATATATCTGATAATAACGCTTCTTTTCTTGATCTTGGTCATGATCACTTTCATACTGTCTTTGTTAAACTTGTTAAAAAGTTTATCAAAAGAGGTTATGACCCTATCATTTTGCAACGTACTGCATGCTTGGTGGTGGACCCTTTCACAGTTCGCCACTACGCTTTCCTCTTTAATTGTACGATGACCGGACGGGCTGTGGAACATATGATGACGCCTACCTAAAGCCCAATGGGAAGGTGGCTTTTGATGTTTGTCTATGATCTTTCTTGTCGTGCCCTGAATGGTTTATTCTCTTGTTGCTCTGGCTTCTGCCAAGTCATTGAGTACCTTCGTTGTGGCTTTCTAGGGGTTTTTTTGTAGTATATTTACACGAGCATATTTGTGTTTTACTTATATCGCCTATTGATGCTGCCTTGTTGGATAGCGATTAGATCATGGCGGGGATTTCTTTATTTACACTGTCCTGTTTTAATGGAATGACAATAGGGTAAGTATGAGGTTTGGTGCACCATAGAACCGGTTTAAACCCCCAGTGGGCTTTGTTGCCCTCACCGTTCCAAGGCGGTAGCCCTATTGTCAACTATTTTGTGTTTGTGATGTCGTTTGCATTTTTTATTACTTCTTCTCGTTTGTCTGTTTGCGTGTTTGTTTTTGTGTTTTGTGGTTGACTGTAGTCCTTGAATGCTGCTTTCCCTGTCCGATATATTTGTCTTTCTTCTTAAGGTATCATACTGCATGACTGTTTAAACTCAAAGATAAGTGTGACACATTTTAAAATATTTCTGCATTCCAATCCGTCTAATCAGCATACAGTAATCATGAAAGATATAAATTTAACATCAATAATTTTTAATAATAATGTCAAGTATATTTTATTGGCAAAGTATAAATGAAATTCGTTAAATAACTTCGATCAACATCTAAACATTATATTTTAAGATTGTGGATTATTGTCGAATATTGCGTCTGGAAATCTGGCACTACAAATTGATGGCATGACAACGTATGGAGCACTTGCAAATGTCTCTTGTGATATGGGATATGAATCATTGAACTCGACAATATCGTGTGTCGAGACAGGATCTTGGGAAAACGTCACATGCTCCAAGAAAGGTATTCTACAATCCGAACTTTCTAAATCAGAAGAAAGTGTACATATTTTGAAATAAATAAAACAAATTGGCATAATGTGTCAAATAACTTTCTGTTTAGTGTATAATAAATTGAACGTAATTAAACGAATTTAGTACTCAACGCTACCTAACCTATGCTTGAATATTACCTAAACTTATCGGTATTCAGTTCTGGTAATCAGACACTGCAAACTGTTGACGTGGCGACGTATGGAGCAAATGTAATCTGTCATAACGGTTATGAATCACTGAACTCGACTGATTCGTGTGTCAAGAAAGGTATTGGGCATATATCATATGCTTGATTTAAGGTATCATACTGCATGACTGTTTAAACTCAAAGATAAGTGTGACACATTATGAAATATTTCTGCATTCCAATCCGTGTAATCAGTATACAGTAATCATGAAAGATATAAATTTAACATCAATCATTTGCAATAATAATGTCAAGTATATTTTATTGGCAAGTATAAATAAAATTCGTTAAATAACTTCGATAAACATCTAAACATTGTATTTTAAGATTGTGGATTATTGTCGAATATTACGTCTGGCAATCTGGCACTACAAATTGATGGCATGACAACGTATGGAGCACTTGCAAATGTATCTTGTGATATGGGATATGAATCACTGAACTCGACAATATCGTGTGTCGAGACGGGATCTTGGGAAAACGTCACATGCTCCAAGAAAGGTATGCTACAATCCGAACTTTCTAAATCAGAAGAAAGTGTACTTATTTTGAAATAAACAAAATAAATTGGCATAATGTTGTCAAATAACTTTCTGTTTCGTGTTTAATAAATTAAACGTAACTTAACGAATTTAGTATTCAACGCTACCTAAACTATGCTTGAAAATTACATAAACTTATCTGTATTCAGGTCTGGTAATCAGACACTGCAAACTGTTGACGTGGCGACGTATGGAGCAAATGTAATCTGTCATAACGGTTATGAACCACTGAACTCGACTATTTCGTGTGTCAAGAAATGTATTGGGCAAACACCATATGCTTATTGAAGCCTTTAATGACACCTCTCGGTATCTGGATGACAAATTGAACAGTGACACACCTTTCTTTCCAACTATGGTTTACAATATTTATCCTAGAGAACTTCATCTTAACAAAGCTAATATATCTGATAATAACCCTTCTTTTCTTGATTTAGATCTCTCGATTGAAAATGGTGAAATAATTAGCAAAATCTATGACAAGAGAGATGATTTTAATTTTGACATTGTTAATTATCCCCACTTGGATGAGGATGTTCCCCGAGCAACTTCTTATGGGGTGTATGTGTCTCAACTTATTCGTTTTTCTAGAGTTTGTACTCGAGTTGAGGATTTTAATATTCGCAATCTTTGTATAACTAAAAAGCTACTCAATCAGGGTTAACGTTACCATAAACTTCATAAAACATTTGCACAATTTTATTATCGTAACCCTGATCTTCTTTCCAAATATAAAAGTAAATTAAGGCCTCTTTTACGACAAGGACTATCACAACTTGATTTTATATGGTGATGTGATTTATAGACTTCGTAAGATTCTTGGTCATGATCACTTTCATACTATCTTTGTTAAACTTGTTAAAAAGTTTATCAAAATAGGTTATGACCCTATCATTTTGCAACGTACTGCATGCTTGGTGGTGGACCCTTTTACAGTTCGCCACTACGCTTTCCTCTTTAATTGTACGATGACCGGACGGGCTGTGGAACATATGATGACGCCTACCTAAAGCCCAATGGGAAGGTGGCTTTTGATGTTTGTCTATGATCTTTCTTGTCGTGCCCTGAATGGTTTATTCTCTTGTTGCTCTGGCTTCTGCCAAGTCATTGAGTACCTTCATTGTGGCTTTCTAGGCTCTTTTTTTTGTAGTATATTTACACGAGCATATTTGTGTTTTACTTATATCGCCTATTGATGCTGCCTTGTTGTTTAGAGATTAGATCATGGCGGGGATTTCTTTATTTACACTGTCCTGTTTTAATGGGATGACAATAGGGTAAGTATGAGGTTTGGTGCACCATAGAACCGGTTTAAACCCCCAGTGGGCTTTGTTGCCCTCACCGTTCCAAGGCGGTAGCCCTATTGTCAACTATTTTGTGTTTGTGATGTCGTTTGCATTTTTTATTACTTCTTCTCGTTTGTCTGTTTGCGTGTTTGTTTTTGTGTTTTGTGGTTGACTGTAGTCCTTGAATGCTGCTTTCCCTGTCCGATATTTTTGTCTTTCTTCTTAAGGTATCATACTGCATGACTGTTTAAACTCAAAGATAAGTGTGACACATTTTAAAATATTTCTGCATTCCAATCCGTGTAATCAGCATACAGTAATCATGAAAGATATAAATTTAACATCAATAATTTTCAATAATAATGGCAAATATATTTTATTGCCAAAGTATAAATGAAATTCGTTAAATAACTTCGATCAACATCTAAACATTATATTTTAAGATTGTGGATTCTTGCCGAACATTACGTCTGGCAATCTGGCACTAAAAATTGATTGCATGACAACGTATGGAGCACTTGCAAATGTCTCTTGTGATACGGGATATGAATCACTGAACTCGACAATATCGTGTGTCGAGACGGGATCTTGGGAAAACGTCACATGCTCCAAGAAAGGTATGCTACAATCCGAACTTTCTAAATCAGAAGAAAGTGTACTTATTTTGAAATAAACAAAAAAAAATTGGCATAATGTTTTCAAATAACTTTCTGTTTCGTGTTTAATAAATCAAGCGTAACTTAACGAATTCAGTATTCAACGCTACCTAAACTATGCTTGAAAATTACATAAACTTATCTGTATTCAGGTCTGGTAATCAGACACTGCAAACTGTTGACGTGAAGACGTATGGAGAAAATGTAATCTGTCATAACGGTTATGAACCACTGAACTCGACTATTTCGTGTGTCAAGAAATGTATTGGGCAAACATCATATGCTTATTGAAGCCTTTAATGACACCTCTCGGTATCTGGATGACAAATTGAACAGTGACACCCCTTTCTTTCCAACTATGGTTCTGCTCAACCCGGGGCTAGAGGGCGTGAGCGGTAGCTAGCATATTTCACTACCGCTCATGAACAGTCTCAATCAAACCGAGACTGCAATATTTCGTTTGTGTCGTGCTCGGCCGTTTCCAAAGGTCCATTATCATACTCTTTTTTTATAATATTTATCCTAGAGAACTTCATCTTAACAAAGCTAATATATCTGATAATAACGCTTCTTTTCTTGATCTTGGTCATGATCACTTTCATACTGTCTTTGTTAAACTTGTTAAAAAGTTTATCAAAAGAGGTTATGACCCTATCATTTTGCAACGTACTGCATGCTTGGTGGTGGACCCTTTTACAGTTCGCCACTATGCTTTCATCTTTAATTGTACGATGACCGGACGGGCTGTGGAACTTATGATGACGCCTACCTAAAGACCAATGGGAAGGTGGCTTTTGATGTTTGTCTATGATCTTTCTTGTCGTGCCCTGAATGGTTTATTCTCTTGTTGCTCTGGCTTCTGCCAAGTCAATGAGTACCTTCATTGTGGCTTTCTAGGCTTTTGGTTTTTTTTGTAGTATATTTACACGAGCATATTTGTGTTTTACTTATATTGCCTATTGATGCTGCCTTGTTGGTTAGAGATTAGATCATGGCGGGGATTTCTTTATTTACACTGTAATGTTTTAATGGGATGACAGTAGTGTAAGTATGAGGTTTGGTGCACCATAGAACCGGTTTAAACCCCCAGTGGGCTTTGTTGCCCTCACCGTTCCAAGGCAGTAGCCTTATTGTCAACTATTTTGTGTTTGTGATGTCGTTTGCATTTTTTATTACTTCTTCTCGTTTGTGTGTTTGCGTGTTTGTTTTTGTGTTTTGTGGTTGACTGTAGCCCTTGAATGCTGCTTTCCTTTTTCCGATATTTTTGCCTTTCTTCTTAAGGTATCATACTGCATGACTGTTAAAACTCAAAGATAAGTGGCACATTTTAAAATATTTCTGCATTCCAATCCGTTTTATCGGTATTCAGGTCTGGTTATCAGATACTGCAAACTGTTGAAGTGGCGACGTATGGAGCAAATGTAATCTGTCATAACGGTTATGAACCACAGGACTCGACTATTTCGTGTGTCAAGAAATGTATTTGGCACACATCATATGCTTGATTTAAGGTATCATACTGCATGACTGTTTAAACTCAAGGATAATTGTGACACATTTTAAAATAATTCTGCATTCCAATCCGTGTAATCACCATACATTAATCATGAAAGATATCCATTTAATATCAATCATTTGCAATAATAAAGTCAAATATATTTTATTGGCAAAATATAAATAAAATTCGTTAAATAACTTCGATCAACATCTAAACATTATATTTAAGATTGTGGATTATTGCCGAATATTACGTCTGGCAATCTGGCACTACAAATTGATGGCATGACAACGTATGGAGCAGTTGCAAATGTCTCCTGTGATACGGGATATGAATCAATGAACTCGACAATATCGTGTGTCGAGACGGCATCTTGGGAAAACGTCACATGCTCCAAGAAAGGTATGCTACAATCCGAACTTTGTAAATCAGAAGAAAGTGTACTTATTTTGAAATAAACTAAAAGAATTGCATAATGTTGTCAAATAACTTTCTGTTTCATGTTATTAAATTAGACGTAATTTAACGAATTTAGTACTCAATGCTACCTAAACTATGCTTGAAGATTACCTAGACGTATCGGTATTCAGGTCTGGTAATCAGACACTGCAAACTGTTGACGTGACGACGTATCGAGCAAATGTAATCTGTCATAACGGTTGCAAATGTCTCTTGTGATACGGGACATGAATCACTGAACTCGACAATATCGTGTGTCGAGACGGGATCTTGGAAAAACGTCACATGCTCCAAGAAAGGTATGCTACAATCCGAACTTTGTAAATCAGAAGAAAGTGTACTTATTTTGAAATAAACAACAGAAAATAGACATAATGTTGTCAAATAACTTTCTGTTTCGTGTTTAATAAATTAAACGTAACTTAATGAATTGAGTACTCAACGCTACCTAAACTATGCTTGAAGATTACCTAAACTTTTCATCGGTATTCAGGTCTGGTAATCAGACACTGCAAACTGTTGACGTGGCGACATATGGAGCAAATGTAATCTGTCATACGGTTATGAACCACTGAACTCGACTATTTTATGTGTCAAGAAATGTATTGGGCACATATCATATGCTTGATTTAATGTATCATACTGCATGACTGTTTAAACTCAAAGATAAGTGTGACACATTTTAAAATATGTCTGCATTCCAATCCGTGTAATCAGCATAGAGTAATCATGAAAGACATGAATTTAACATCAATCATTTGCAATAATAATGTCAAATATATTTTATTGGCAAAGTATCAATAAAATTCGTTAAATAACTTCGATCAACATCTAAACATTATATTTTAAGACTGTGGGTTATTGCCGAATATTACGTCTGGCAATCTGGCACTACAAATTGATGGCATGACAAAGTATGGAGCACTTGCAAATGTCTCTTGTGATACGGGATATGAATCACTGAACTCGACAATATCGTGTGTCGAGACGGGATCTTGGGAAAACGTCACATGCTCCAAGAAAGGTATGCTACAATCCGAAATTTTTAAATAAGAAGAAGGTGTTCTTATTTTGAAATAAACAGAAACATTTGGCATAATGTTGTCAAATAACTTTCTGTTTCGTGTTTAATAAATTAAACCTAATTTAACGAATTGAGTACTCAACGCTACCTAAACTATGCCTGAAGATTACCTAAATGTATCGGTATTCAGTTCTGGTAATCAGACACTGCAAACTGTTGACGTTGCGACGTATGAAGCAAATGTAATCTGCCATAACGATTATGAACTACTGAACTCGTCTATTTCGTGTGTCAAGAAATGTATTGGGCACACATCATATGCTTGATTTAATGTATCATACTGCATGACTGTTTAAACTCAAAGATAAGTGTGACACATTTTAAAATATTTCTGCATTCCAATCCGTGTAATCAGCATACAGTAATCATGAAAGATATAAATTTAACATCAATCATTTGCAATAATAATGTCAAGTATATTTTATTGGCAAGTATAAATAAAATTCGTTAAATAACTTCGATCAACATCTAAACATTATATTTTAAGATTGTGGATTATTGCCGAATATTACGTCTGGCAATCTGGCACTACAAATTGATGGCATGACAATGTATGGAGCACTTGCAAATGTCTCTTGTGAGACGGGATATGAATCACTGAATTCGACAATATCGTGTGTCGAGACGGGATCTTGGGAAAACGTCACATGCTCCAAGAAAGGTATGCTACAATCAGAACTTTCTAAATCAGAAGAAGGTGTACTTATTTTGTAATAAACAAAAACAAAAGGCATAATGTTGTCAAATAACTTTCTGTTTCGTGTTTAATAAAGTTAACGTAATTTAACGAATTTAGTACTCAACGCTACATAAACTATGCTTGCAAATTACCTAAACTTATCGGTATTCAGGTCTGGTAATCAGACACTGCAAACTGTTGACGTGGCGACGTATGGAGCAAATGTAATCCGCCATAACGGTTATGAACCACTGAACTCGACTATTTCGTGTGTCAAGAAATGTATTGGGCATACATCATATGCTTGACTTAAGGTATCATACTGCATGACTGTTTAAACTCAAAGATAAGTGTGACAAATTTTAAAATATTTCTGAATTCCAATCCGTGTAATCAGCATACAGTAATCAAGAAAGATATCAATTGAACATCAATCATTTGCAATAATAATGTCAAATATATTTTATTGCAAAAGTGTACAAAAATTCGTTAAATAACTTCGATCGACATCTCAACATTATATTTTAAGATTGTGGATTATTGCCGAATATTACGTCTGGCAATCTCGCACTACAAATTGATGGCATGACAATGTATGGAGCACTTGCAAATGTCTCTTGTGATACGGGATATGAATCACTGAACTCGACAATATCGTGTGTCGAGACGGGATCTTGGGAAAACGTCACATGCTCCAAGAAAGGTATGCTACAAGCCGAACTTTCTAAATCAGAAGAAAGTGTACTTATTTTGAAATAGACAAAAAAAATTGAATAATGTTGTCAAATAACTTTCTGTTTCGTGTTTAATAAATTAAACGTAATTTAACGAATTTAGTACTCAACGCTACCTAAACTATGCTTGAAGATTACCTAAACTTAACGGTATTCAGGTCTGGTAATCAGACACTGCAAACTGTTGACGTGGCGACGTATGTAGCAAATGTAATCTGTCATAACGGTTATGAACCACTGAACTCGACTATTTCGTGTGTCAATAAATGTATTGGGCACACATCATATGCTTGATTTAAGGTATCATACTGCATGACTGTTTAAACTCAAAAAGATAAGTGTGACACATTTAAAATATTTCTGCATTCCAATCCGTGTAATCAGTATACAGTAATCATGAAATATATCAATTGAACATCAATCATTTGCAATAATAATGGCAAATATATTTTATTGCCAAAGTGTACATAAAATTCGTTAAATAACCTCGATCAACATATAAACATTATATTTTAAGATTGTGGATTATTGCCGAATATTACGTCTGGCAATCTCGCACTACAAATTGATGGCATGACAATGTATGGAGCACATGCAAATATATCTTGTGATACGGGATATGAATCACTGAACTCGACAATATCGTGTGTCGAGACGGGATCTTGGGAAAACGTCACATGCTCCAAGAAAGGTATGCTACAATCCGAACTTTCTAAATCAGAAGAAAGTGTACTTATTTTGAAATCGACAAAAAAAGATGGCATAATGTTGTCAAATAACTTTCTGTTTCGTGTTTAATAAATTAAATGTAATTTAACGAACTTAGTATTCAACGCTACCTAAACTATGCTTGAAAATTACCTAAACTTAACGGTATTCAGGTCTGGTAATCAGACACTGCAAACTGTTGACGTGGCGACGTATGGAGCAAATGTAATCTGTCATAACGGTTATGAACCACTGAACTCGACTATTTCGTGTGTCAAGAAATGTATTGGGCACACATCATATGCTTGACTTAAGGTATCATACTGTTTAAACTCAAAGATAAGTGTGACAAATTTTAAAATATTTCTGAATTCCAATCCGTGTAATCAGCATACAGTAATCAAGAAAGATATCAATTGAACATCAATCATTTGCAATAATAATGTCAAATATATTTTATTGCAAAAGTGTACAAAAATTCGTTAAATAACTTCGATCGACATCTCAACATTATATTTTAAGATTGTGGATTATTGCCGAATATTACGTCTGGCAATCTCGCACTACAAATTGATGGCATGACAATGTATGGAGCACATGCAAATATATCTTGTGATACGGGATATGAATCACTGAACTCGACAATATCGTGTGTCGAGACGGGATCTTGGGAAAACGTCACATGCTCCAAGAAAGGTATGCTACAATCCGAACTTTCTAAATCAGACGAAAGTGTACTTATTTTGAAATAAACAAAAAAAATTGGCATAATGTTGTCAAATAACTTTCTGTTTCGTGTTTAATAAATTAAACGTAATTTAACGAATTAAGTACTCAACGCTACCTAAATTATGCTTAAAGATTACCTAAACGTATCGGTATTCAGGTCTGGTAATCAGACACTGCAAACTGTTGACGTGGCGACGTATGGAGCAAATGTAATCTGTCATAACGGTTATGAACCACTGAACTCGACTATTACGTGTGTCAAGAAATGTATTGGGCACACATCATATGCTTGATTTAAGGTATCATACTGCTTGACTGTTTAAACTCAAAGATAAGTGTGACAAATTTAAAAATATTTCTACATTCCAATCCGTGTAATCAGTATACAGTAATCATGAAATATATCAAGTGAACATCAATCATTTGTAATAATAATGTCAAATATATTTTATTGCCAAAATGTTCATAAAATTCGTTAAATAACTTCGATCAACATCTAAACATTATATTTTAAGATTGTGGATTATTGCCGAATATTACATCTGGCAATCTGGCACTACAAATTGATGGCATGACAACGTATGGAGCACTTGCAAATGTCTCTTGTGATACGGGATATGAATCACTGAACTCGACAATATCGTGTGTCGAGACGGGATCTTGGGAAAACGTCACATGCTCAAAGAAAGGTATGCTACAAGCCGAACTTTCTAAATCAGAAGAAAGTGTACTTATTTTGAAATAGACAAAAAAAAATGAATAATGTTGTCAAATAACTTTCTGTTTCGTGTTTAATAAATTAAGCGTAATTTAACGAATTTAGTACTCAACGCTACCTTAACTATGCTTGAAGATTACCTAAACTTAACGGTATTCAGGTCTGGTAATCAGACACTGCAAACTGTTGACGTGGCGACGTATGGAGCAAATGTAATCTGTCATAACGGTTATGAACCACTGAACTCGACTATTTCGTGTGTCAAGAAATGTATTGAGCACACGTCATATGCTTGATTTAAGGTAGCATTCTGCATGGCTGTTTAAACTCAAAGATAAATGTGACAAATTTTAAAATATTTCTGCATTCCAATCCGTGTAATCAGCATACAGTAATCATGAAAGATATACATTTAACATCAATCATTCGCAATAATAATGTCAAATATATTTTATTGGCAAATTATCAATAACATTCGTAAAATAACTTCGATCAACATCTAAACATTATATTTTAAGATTGTGGATTATTGCCGAATATTACGTCTGGCAATCTGGCAATACAACTTGGTGGCGTGACAACTTATGGAGCACTTGCAAACGTCACCTGTGATACGGGATATGAATCACTGAACTCGACAATATCGTGTGTCGAGACGGGATCTTGGGAAAACGTCACATGCTCCAAGAAAGGTATGCTACAATCCGAACTTCTAAATCAGAAGAAAGTGTACTTATTTTAAAATAAACAAAACCTTATTGACATAATGTTGTCAAATAACTTTCTGTTTCGTGTTTAATAAATTAAATGTAATTTAACGAATTTAGTATTCAACGCTACCAAAACTATGCTTGAAAATTACCTAAACTTAACGATATTCAGGTCTGGTAATCAGACACTGCAAACTGTTGACGTGGCGACGTATGGAGCAAATGTAATCTGTCTTAACGGTTACGAACCAATGAACTCGACTATTACGTGTGTCAAGAAATGTATTGGGCACACATCATAGGCTTGATTTAAGGTATCATACTGCTTGACTGTTTAAACTCAAAGATAAGTGTGACAAATTTAAAAATATTTCTACATTCCAATCCGTGTAATCAGTATACAGTAATCATGAAATATATCAAGTGAACATCAATCATTTGTAATAATAATGTCAAATATATTTTATTGCCAAAATGTTCATAAAATTCGTTAAATAACTTCGATCAACATCTAAACATTATATTTTAAGATTGTGGATTATTGCCGAATATTACATCTGGCAATCTGGCACTACAAATTGATGGCATGACAACGTATGGAGCACTTGCAAATGTCTCTTGTGATACGGGATATGAATCACTGAACTCGACAATATCGTGTGTCGAGACGGGATCTTGGGAAAACGTCACATGCTCCAAGAAAGGTATGCTACAAGCCGAACTTTCTAAATCAGAAGAAAGTGTACTTATTTTGAAATAGACAAAAAAAATTGAATAATGTTGTCAAGTAACTTTCTGTTTCGTGTTTAATAAATTAAACGTAATTTAACGAATTTAGTACTCAACGCTACCTAAACTATGCTTGAAGATTACCTAAACTTAACGGTATTCAGGTCTGGTAATCAGACACTGCAAACTGTTGACGTGGCGACGTATGGAGCAAATGTAATCCGCCATAACGGTTATGAACCACTGAACTCGACTATTTCGTGTGTCAGGAAATGTATTGAGCACACGTCATATGCTTGATTTAAGGTAGCATTCTGCATGGCTGTTTAAACTCAAAGATAAATGTGACAAATTTTAAAATATTTCTGCATTCAAATCCGTGTAATCAGCATACAGTACTCATGAAAGATATAAATTAAACATCAATAATTTGAAATAATAATGTTATTTGCAAAGTATAAATAAAATTAATTCGTTAAATAACTTCGATCAAAATCTAATTATATTTTAAGATTGTGGATTCTTGCCCAATATTACGTCTGGCAATCTGGCACTACAACTTGATGGCGTGACATCTTATGGAGCACTTGCAAATGTCTCCTGTGATACGGGATATAAATCACTGATCTCGACAATATCGTGTGTCGAGACGGCATCTTGGGAAAACGTCACATGCTCCATGAAAGGTATGCTACAATCGGACATTTCAAAATCAAAAGGAAGTGTACATATTCTAAAATAAACACACTTTTCTCGCATAATGTTTTCAAATAACTTTATGTTCTGTGTTTAATAAATTAAACCTAATTTAACGAATGTATGACCCAACGCTACATAAACTATTCTTGAAGATTGCCTAAACTTATCGGTTTTCATGTCTGGTAATCAGACACTGCAAACTGTTGACGTGGCCACGTATGGAGCAAATGTCACCCGTCATAACGGTTATGAACCACAGAACTTGACTATTTCCAGTGTCAAGAAAGGTATTAGGAACACATCATATGCTTGATTTAAGGTGTTATAGTGCATGACTGTTTCAACTCAAAAATGAGTGTGACATCTTTTAAAATATTTCTGCATTCCAATCCATGTAATCAGCATACAGTAATCATGAAATATATAAATTTAACATCAATCATTCGCAATAATAATGTCAAATATATTTTATTGGCAAATTATCAATAAAATTCGTTAAATATCTCCGATCAACATCTAATAATTATATTTTAAGATTGTGGATTCTTGCCGAATATTCCGTCTGGCAATCTGGCACTACAACTTGAAGGCGTGACAACGTATGGAGCACTTGCATATGTCACCTGTGATACGGGATATGAATCACTGAACTCGACAATATCGTGTGTCGAGACGGGATCTTGGGAAAATTTCACATGCTCCAAGAAAGGTATGCTACAATCCGAACTTTCTAAATCAGAAGAAAGTGTCCAATTTTGAAATAAACACACTTTGTTTGCATAATGTTGTCAAATAACTTTCTGTTCTGTGTTTAATAAATTAAAAGTACTTTTACGAATTGATGACCAAATGCTAACTAAACTATGTTTGTAAATTGCTTCAAATTACCGGTAATCACGTCTGGTAATCACGTCTGGGAAACTGTTTGGCAACGACGTATGGGAAAAGTTCACCTGTCAAGACTAAAATGAACCACTGACCTATACAGGTCCTCTCTGTACTATAAACAATATTTAATTAATTATACAATAAAACACAAACGAAAACAGAATGAGTGGTGAAGGCAGGATTACCGACTTGGAACGGTCAGTAGGCAATAAGGCCTACAGGTTAGCTTCAATCGATTTTATGTGTACACAATCCTCGCTTTTAGTCCGTCTTCAGCGCCAAATAGACAAGCCATTGTAAGCAAATCTACATCCCATCAAAAGGAATTCTCTAACAATAAATTCCACATCCAGAGAAATGAACAAACGAAACACTACGATGATACAAAATAAGAAATAGCTCATGTATCCAGAGGTGTACTGAACAATCACAGTAGTTGCAGTCAAAGAGAATACTAATCTAGGGTACGACCAGAAAACCCAAGGGACGAAAGCTCATGCACCTACTCCTTTGGTCGGGGTTTCAGTAGGTGAAATTATAGAGTCCAAATAGGTTGTCCAGTCATCGCTCAAGGGGAATCTGACGTTTAGTGACTGACTGTAAAGGTGTCAATCACTAAACATGCAGTGCGTTGTAATACTAAAAGGTCGTATCCTTTTCTGACGAACTTCCTGATTAATTTTAGAAATTGGAAAGTGGTCAGGAAACCCGCCAGATCCCTTTAACTTTCGGAGTTTATAGACAACATCTCCATAAAATAAGTGTTGGGATATTCCTAGTAGCAGAAGTGATTTAGTTTGTGATAACGAAAACCCTGCTAAAGAAGTTTACTTGTAATAACTTGATTTCGATCATTGAATGAGCAAAACGAAAGAGCTGGGAGATATAAACCCCGTATTATGTAGCACGAGGTTCATCCCCATCCAAGTGTGGATAGTTAAAGATGTTAAAGCTGAATTCATCACTCTTTTCATAGATTTTATTATGTATGAAATCATTAGAAATTGAGAGATGAAGATAGAGGTATGCTGTTTCAGAATCCGAACTGTTGGCTTTATACAACGTCAGCTCTGGCGGATAAATGTTAGAAACAATATGAGCAAAGAACGGATTATCAATATTGAGTATGTCATCTAGAATACCGAGATTTATTATTAAACACATCAATAACTTCACTCTAGCTAGCAAGTGACAAACTCATTATAAAACCTATTTCATAGCAGTACAAAAACAAATCTGCGACAAGTGACGCACAGTTAGTACCCACAGGAATACCAACAACCTGGCGGTAAATAGTTTTACCGTATCTTATAAAAATGTTATCGAGAAGGAAAGATAACGCTTTACCAACATCAACACAAGTCCACAAATTATAATTATCTATAAGAGCTTTTGTAAAGAAAGCTCTGACAGAATTACAAAAATAGTTCTGCAATCCAATCCATGTCATCATCATACAATAATACTGGTTATGAAACATTTAACCGACAATTTCATGTGTTGAGACGGGATATTGGGTATACATCACACGATCTATAAAGTGCAAGTTACAGTATTAACGTTCAAAAAACAGAAGTAGTTACAATATATTGTAAAATGAAATAATTTGCCAAACTTTGTCATAATTTAGGTCAATACAGTTCGGTACTAAGTTTTATAAAAAATAAAATAAAAAGAAATGCGACCATACTTGAGCGTTATATTTAAATATTGTGGTCCGTTTCCTTGCCGATATCTGGAATTATGATACTACACACTCAGAGCGCGACAACATGCAAATGCCACCTGTGCTACATGCTATGAACCACTAAAATCGACTGTTTATTTTGTGTGTTGAAATGGGGTCTTGGGAGGACACCGCATGCTCCATAACCGGTACTCGAAAGCAGTATACCAAAATCAAATGTATGAATTATATTGAAAACAAGCTACCAAGAGTGTGCCATGTTGCAGTCAGATACATTTCTGTTCTAATAAATACTGAAATTGGATGCCTTGGATGCCTTGGATGCAGCAAACACAAACAATAGAAAGTAGCAGACTCGGTTTTACTGAGTCTATTCATGAAAGATAATATAAGGTTCAATACCTCTCACACCCTCCCACATCTTCTTAAGCGGTATTCTATTCTAAAGCCGCACATATTGGGCTTGGTGATCCTAACGGACCAGTAAGTAATACATTACTGATTTGTAGTCGGGGAGACTTTTTACAGCTAAGTCATAAATGTTCTTTACATGAATTTTTGCCAAATGCTGCGATTTATCTTTAAAGATTGTAGACCCTTGTGTCTTCTCGGATGTTTCCGTTCTTTCCTCGAAAATAATGTTCTTTTCGGTATCTAGTCATATCACATGTCCTATTTAATATAAATTTATGGATCAATAGAAACCATGCTTCCCGAATTCACGTGATATGAACTGACCAATCAAAACCTTGGTTCTCACTTTCTCGCGAACCAAAGTTACCGACTGAAAACCTTGGGTATCAAACGATATTCGAAGTTTTTTTTTCAGTTTAAGCCATTTGTACAAATCATGTTTTTATCTGAGAACTTACGTTTGTAAACGAGAACATAGGTTCTGGGGTCAGAACTAAGGTTTTTGAGCGCCGCTTGCACAAACTTAGGTTCTGTGATGATTGTTGAAACGCCTACCATACCTTACCGGTAATCATATCTCAAAATCTGTAACTAAAACCTGTTGGCGTGGCAACGTATGGAGCACTTGCAAATATCACCTATGATACGAGTTAAGCATCACTTAAACCACCAATTGCTTGTGTTGATACGAGTTCTTGGGAAACCTTAAAACGGGCCTTACATTCTGAAGTTACACAATCAGAAGGAAGTATGATATATATTAAAGGCAAAAAGAATCGCAGCTCGGGTATATCTGCTATACATTGCATGTATGATATGTCGATGTTAACCGAGTACATGGCTACATTAGTCATATCCTTTCGTTAAAAATGTCTGAGAAAACACATAAGACACCAAATGTTGTCCCTTCAAAGTTTCATTATTGATGAAATATGAGTTTGGCTCAAGTAGGCGAACAAACTTTGGATGTAAAATTTTGCAATTAACAGTACTAAATGGCTCAAATTGTCAAAGCGGAACTTCAACATTTACGAATTTCGTGTTACAAAGTGTACTGTGATTTAACAGTCTACAACAGCACAGTTTTGTCCTTTCTTTTACACAAAACATCTTTGGATTTGTCTGGAATATTACGTGGAAGTAAGTGTGCAGTATATAAATTATATAGCGCAAATTCCCGAGTTGCTTTGTTTTTTCCTTTAGTATAGTTTCAAATAATTCATTTTTAAAAATATCTTAAAAAATGTAAGCAAAAACCTTTCACTTCTGAGGTATGTCTGAACTGCCGAACTATAACCTGAATATCGTAATCTATTACCTGAATATAAACTATGACCTGAATATCGTAATCTATTACCTGAATATAAACTATAACCTGAATATCGTAAACTATAACCTGAATATCGTAATCTACTACCTGAATATAAACTGTAACCTGAATATCGTAAACTATAACCTGAATATCTAAACTATTACCTGAATATAAACTATAACCTAAATATCGTAAACTATAACCTGAATATCGTAAACAATTACCTGAAATTGCGTTTTGAAGTTCGTTGGTCACGTGTCACGTGAAAATTTCACCTGTGATAGGTGCTTTTTCGTGTTTTGCGACGGAAACTTGGGAAGACATCGCGTGTCCCATAAAAAATACATTATATTCGGTTACAAATCGTGTGAAATGTATATTTTAAAATAAACCATTTATCATAGCCATAACGTAATCAAATACGCTTTTGTTCTGAGTTTCATTAATTTAAATGGTTTGCGGTCATCTGCTAAACGTTACATTTGAATATTTGGAACATTACCTGTAATCACGTCTGCAAATCTGACACTACTAAATGATGACAACGTCTTAATCTCTTGCAAATTTCACATGTGATAAGAGTTATAAATCGACATGTCTATAGATGAAATCGTAGGAAAACTTCACATGCTCCAAAAACACCTTTTAAGAATTAACAGTAAACTGTTTATATTATATTTGAAGTTTTAGCATCGTTAGCGTTGATCACATTTAGAATTCTGACACTGTCACTTCAAACTAATGGTACGACGATGTAGGAATCAACTGCAAATGACACCTCTGATACAGTTTATGAAACAGTGGAATCGACTATTTTCTGTGTTGACACTGGATAGACGTAATAAACAGGATAAGCGATACATTACAGTATGAACGTTCCAAACGATAATCTGTGTGATAAGTGATAAGTTTTAAATAAATGATTAAATAAACGTGCGTGAATATATAGTCAAATACCTCTTTGTTCTATGTTGTATTATTGTTCTTTCAAAACGTTACGGCCAACTGCTGAACTTTATATTTGAAGATTGTGGAACCTTACCTGTAATAACGTCAGGAAATCTAACACTACAAATTGTTGGCGTGTCAACATACGACGCACGTGCAAATGTCACCTGCGATACGGGTTTTGAATCACTGAAATCGACAATTTTGTGTCTTGAGACGGGATTTTGGGAAGACGTCACATGTTCAATAAAAGGTGCGTTACTACAGTAAGAACGTTCCATTTTAAAAGGAAGTGTGATATATTTCAAATTTATCATTTTTAAAACAGTTGACATGTGGTTAATCCATGAACGTTCAAAATCAGAAGCAACTGCGAATTATTTTTAAAACAAATTACCAAGTTAAGAAATACAGGTTATGAATCGATTAAATCCAGAATTGCAGCGATAGATTCTAACCATATGCTATATACAGACAGGGTCAATGACAGCCTGCCGGAAAGGAAAGATACATTGAATTGAATATAGTGTATTAAAGGGATACTATTGGTGCATGGATATAGTATGTGAGATCTACTATCTAGTTATAAAGTCACACCATCAAACGAATACATCCATCTCAATAAAGTAGGGTTCAACATTCGCTGATAAATGTAACAGAACAACAACAATCGAGTCTAAAGAGAAATTTACCATACATATTAATAATAGCTCGCATATGGTTAGGATCTATAAAGTCTATATACATGCTTTGTATATAATATACATTCAGCAACTACAATGCCGACAGCAAACCCAACAACTACGCCGACTACTGCAACCACTACGTCACAGAGTAAATCTACCACTGTGCCAACAACTACACCGACAACTACACCAACCATTAATCCAATCACTACCCCATCCACTACATCGACATCTACACCAACCACTACACCGACAACTACACCATCCACAACGACGACAACTACACCATCCACAACGACGACAACCACACCAACTACTACACTAACCACAGCATCATCCACCACAATAACCACTACACCAACCACTACATTGACCACTACACCAACTACTACTACTACAACAACAACAACTACACCTACCACTACACCAACTACTACACCAACCACTACATCAACCACTACACCAACCACTACATCAACCACTACATCAACAACTACACCAACAACTACACCAACCACTACATCAACCACTACATCAACCACTACACCAATAACTACACCAACCACCACAACAACCACTACACCAACCATTACACCAACCACTACACCAACCACTACATCAACCACTACATCAGCCACTACACCAACCACTACACCAACCACTACACCAACCACTACATCAACAACTACATCAACCACTATACAAACAACTACACCAACCATTACACCAACATTTACATCAACCACTACATCAACCACTACACCAACCACAACACCAATTACTACACCAACTACTACACCAACAACTACATCAACCACTACATCAACCACTACACCACCATCCATTACACCAACCACTACATCAACCGTTACATCAACCACTACATCAACCACTACACCAACTACTACACCAACCACTACACCAATCACTACAACAACCACTACAACAACTTCACCATCCACAACACCAACTACTACGACAGCAACAACAACTATACCAACCACTTCACCAACTACTACACCAACTACTACACCAACCACTACACCAACCACTACATCAACCACTACATCAACCACTACACCGACCACTACACCAACCACTACATCAACCACTTCACCAACTACTACACAAACCACTACACAAACTACTACAACAACCACTACACCAATCACTACAACAACTACACCAACTATTACACCAACTACTACATCAATCACTACATCAACCACTACACCAACTACTACACCATTTACTACACCAACCACTCCACCAACTGCTACCATAACGACTGCACCAACTACTACACAAGCCACTACACCAACTACTACACCAACTACTACACCAACTACTACACCAACAACTACATCAACCACTACATCAACCACTACACCAACTACTACACCAGCCACTACACCAACCACTACACCAATTACTACACCAACTACTACACCAACAACTACATCAACCACTGCATCAACCAATACACCACCATCCACTACACCAACCACTACACCAACCACTACATCAACCACTACATCAACCACTACACCAACTACTACACCAACCACTACACCAATCACTACAACAACCACTACAACAACTTCACCATCCACAACACCAAGTACTACGACAGCAACAACAACTATACCAACCACTTCACCAACTACTACACCAACCACTACACCAACTACCACATCAACCACTACATCAACTACTTTGCCAACTACTACTACAACAACTATACCAACCACTTCACCAACTACTACACCAACCACTACACCGACCACTACACCAACCACTACATCAACCACTTCACCAACTACTACTACTACAACAACAACTAAACCAATCACAACAACAACTACACCAACTACTACATCAACCACTACATCAACCACTACACCAACTACTACACCATTTACTACACCAACCACTCCACCAACTGCTACCATAACTACTACACCAACCACTACACCAACTACTACACCAACCACTACACCAATCACTACAACAACCACTGAAACAACTTCAAAAACCACAACACCAACTACTACGACAGCAACAACAACTACACCAACCACTTCACCAACTACTACACCAACCACTACACAAGCCACTACATCAACCATTTCACCAACTACTACACCAACCACTACACCAGCCACTACATCAACCACTACACCAACTACTACACCAACTACTTCAACAACCACTACACCAACCACTACATCGACAACTACACCAACCACAACACCATCCATTACACCAGCCACTACACCAACTACTACGACAACAACTACACCAACTACTACGCCGACAACTACAAAAACAATCACGCCGACAAGTACGCCAACAACTATGTCACCTATGCCGACAACTACAAAAGGTAATTAAAATTCCGGTATAAATATAAACCCTTTTCTGAATGTCTTAGTTGATGTTATCAATCATTTTAAATTATAATTTATTTGTAACAATTTTAGTTTAGTATTAGTATTCATTAAATGATGTGTAAACGCTTTGTATTCGTTTGGATTTGTCTTGTGCTAAGGTATATGTCAATGTCCGTACGAGCCCCCAAATATTATAGGTGGTGAAACAATCGTGACTCAAAGGGGCTCGAGCCCATGATCTCTGTTTACCGTACCAGTGCTCTACCAACTTTGTTATCGGGGACATACTGTTAGGAATCGATTATTCACCATTTACCTGTACCCGGTAACAAAAGCAGATATAAAAGTCGAATGGAAAATGTAGAAGTCAACCAAAAACACGCATCGAAACAATCAAAACGTGTAAGGATAAATACAAGACAAGTTATATGACATCACAAACATAAAATGGTTGACAACAGGGCTACCGTCTTGAAATGGTCAGTGGCAAAAAAACTCTTGGTGGTAAAAGCAGGTTCAAAGGTGCACCAAACCTCACTCTTTCCCTATTGTCGTCCCAATAAAATGGGACAGTGTAAACAGAGAAATCACCACCAAGCTATATCCTCTCACAAAGTAAGCAATACTAGTATAACGAAAAGATGATCATTTATATATGAAAATAAAACTTAAGCCTAGAAAGTCACAAATCAAGTACTCAGTGAGCCAGAGCAACAAGAGAATAAACCATGAAGTACACGACAAAGAAAAGGTCCAACAGGAAGAGTAGCATTCACAGAATACAGTCACTCCAACAAGTAATTACAACGCAAAGGTGATTACAAACAAACATTCAGTAAAAAAAAGCACATCACAAACATATAACGGTTGACAACAGTGGTACCACCTTGGAACGGTCAGTGGCAAGAGGGACCACCGGGGAGTCCAAGGGTGCACCAAACCTCACTCTTACCCTGTCATCAGGAGACAAGATTGGTGACAAATATCAAACGACATCAGGAGACAAGATGGGTAACAAACAGCATAAGTCGTCAGAAGACAAGATTGGTAACAAACATCAGAAGACATCAGGTGACAAGATTGG
Source organism: Cyrtodaria siliqua (assembly GCA_037043455.1). Classification (NCBI taxonomy): domain Eukaryota; kingdom Metazoa; phylum Mollusca; class Bivalvia; order Adapedonta; family Hiatellidae; genus Cyrtodaria; species Cyrtodaria siliqua. Next base: position 32,626 of record JAWPHD010008022.1, on the reverse strand, counting down.
TAACAAACATCAGAAGACATCAAGAGACATGATTAGTAAAAAACATCAGAAGACATCAGGAGACAAGATTGGTAACAAACATCAGAAGACACCAGGAGACAAGATTGGTAACAAACATCAGAAGACATCAGGAGACAATATTGGTAACAAACATCAGAAGACATCAGGAGACAAGATTGGTAACAAATATCAGAAGATATCAGTAGACAAGATTGGTAACAAACATCAGAAGACATCAGAAGACAAGATTGGTAACACACATCAGGAGACACCAGGAGTCAAGATTTGTAACAAACATCAGACGACATCAGGAGACAAGATTGGTAACAAACATCAGAAGACATCAGGAGACAAGATTGATAACAAACATCAGAATACATCAGAAGACAAGACTGGTATCAAACTTCAAACGTTATCTTCTTTTTCATAATTTAGGAAACCATCATCATAGGGTCCTCACTCGGTGCGGTCATCGCACAATCAAAGAGTAAAGCAAAGTGGCAAACTGCAAATGCGTCAACCTCTAAACATGCAGTGCGTTGCAAAAGGATAGGGTCATAACGTATATAGGTAGACATCTTTACAAGTTTAAGAAAAAATTGTATGAAAGTGATCATGACCAAGGATCTTACGAAGTTTGTAAATCACGTCTCCATGGAATTCGCATGTACATTTTTCATATTCAATCGTTTTCAAAAAGTACGGTATTTTTATTTGCCTTTAAATTGCCTTTTTCGTGGATATATAACTTCATAGGTATTAGCTGAACTGTGTCTGTACTTTTGGCTGAAACAAGCACCCCAAACAATGGGCATATAAGTTTGCTGAAAACGTGGAGTTCGCCCTTTCGATCATTGTACATTTAAGAAATAAACAATTTGTTTCAACAGTGTTAATTGATATAATACATGTAATATATTATTAAAGATTGTGGGACGCTAACCGCACCAGACAATGGTGATATTGACGACAGTGCAGGAACGAAGTTTGATGCGTCTGTCTCATACACTTGTAATAAGGGGTTTAATCTGAATGGTGTCTCGTCACGCACATGCATGCAGAATGGCACTTGGAGTGGAACGTCTCCCACGTGTGTTATTCAAGGTAGGCTTTCTGAATATACATGTATACAGATTGAATTGCATAACACAGATCTTCTGGAAGTACTTTTAACTATATTAGTTGTAGGACAATTTGTGTTTAAGAATATAGACAATCTATTAAGATATATTGAGACGTGAGAAATGATTTGATGAGAAATTGTTTAGATCTCTCATTTATGGATAAGTGCAATAATTTTAGAATTGCAGTTTTCTTTAACACATTTAAACAGAGGTGTTAATCATTTTTACCTCTCCTTAAGTGATTTGACGAAAGCAGCTGCAGTTGAGATGTTGTTACCAATACTTATTTGATGCGAGCAATATTTTATTTGTAGATAAATGCTATTCAATTAGACCTCTCTTCAAATGATTTAGTAATATAGACAAATGAATTACAGAGAGGTGTTAATCTTTAAAAGAGAGCTATATATATCTGAAAAGATTTGAAGAAATGTGCAAATATTTGAAGTGTATAGTAAAGATTTGAGTGTGTGTATATGTGACTGTCCAAACGATTGAGACACATGTAGTATAAACATGGGGACAAATGAACAACTGCCATACATGTGGACAAACATGAACGATGTCATCATGGGGAAATGGAAGACTGACATACGTGTGGACAAATTAACGACTGGCATATATGGGAACAAACATGAACGACTAACACGTGAAATAAATTAACGACAAATAAAGGACCGATATTGATGGGTTGATGGGGACATATAAATGACTGATATGCATGGGACAAATAAATTAATGGAATACATGGGAACGAATGAACGACTGGCATGGGTATTTTTTTATGTTTCTTGGCAAGTCGACTTCACAGTTAGCGAGATAGTAAAGAAAATGTGTTATTCGACTTTTCACATGAGTTATGTGTCTACATGTCCGTTTAAAGTTGAGATTGTTTTGGTCCGGTCATCCTTAAAAAATGGTTTCTCGAAGTTTCTTGGTAGAAAAGCATTGCGGTATAAGTAATGACGAAAGTTACTTTTTTATCGTATTACACGAATACTTCATTTGGAGCATAAATGTGTTCGGAGAAAACACGTTCCTTTAAAGTACTTTTTTCGGCAGATCACCTTGAAACAATGTATTTGCAATGTTTTTTGGCCACTAACAATCTGGTGTACGAAATAAAGCAAACATCTGCAACAAATACTCCCGTTCCTTATTCGCCGTCGAATACGGAAAAAGGAACTCATTCGTTATTCGGAGCTTATCTCTGTTCTATGTAAATATGGTCGTTTTAAATCAGTTTTTTCGCTCGCCAGATGATGTAAATAAAGATTTGTTTATGTTTCTTGGCAAGTGGACTTCACTGTTTGCGAGTCATTACGGTTTAAGTAATGAAAAAAAGTTAATTTGTTATCGTATTACGCTAATTCTTTAATTGTAGCTTAAAGTAGTTCTAAGAAAACATGTCCCGTTACAATTCATCCATTTCTGGGCAGATCAGCTTGAAACAATGTGTTTTCAATCTTTTTTGACCACTAAACCATCTGATGTTCGAAATGAAACAAACATCTGCAATGTATACTCCAGTTCCTTATTAGACTTTGAATACGGAAAAGGGACTGGTTCCTCGTTCCTTATTCGTTATTCGGAGCTTATACCTGTTCTATGTTAGGAAGTTCATTGCAAATCGCTTTTTCGATCGCCAGATGATCTAAATAATAGTTATGTTCACACTCCTTTTGTAATTCTGAAAATGAAATTGGAAATGCAATTGGGGCTAGATAAGTTATGTGTCTTATATTCGCATTGGGTGTTTTTCGCTGTTACATGTGATTTGTATATCTGGCCATGATATGCCTTGACATATATAGTAGCCTTTATTTTGAATAAAGAATAGGGAATTGTTCCTTATTCGTTATTCGACAACTAAGTATGGCGACAAACGAACGACTTACATACCTGGGGACAAATAAACGACTTTAATGCATGTGGACACATACTGGATGACATATATGGGAACAAATGAACGACTTACATACCTCAGAAAAAATGAACGACTGACATATTGTACTTATACTGCACAGTTGCAATGCGTATCATATCAATAAATATTTAATATCGATACGATATAAACCCAGAAAAACGTCTAGTTTTAAAACAGATAGTAACATTAAAACTAAAATACGTGCTGATGCATAACCCATTATTGTGTGTGTTTCTTTTTCAGATCCAGGTGTGGACCCTGTATTTATCACCGTGATATCTGTATCAATTGCTGTATTTCTGTTCATGGCGGCGTTCCCATTTCTCTACATATTTACCAAGTATGAGCAGCTTACAGCTTTAAATGCTTTAAATGCTGCAGATGTAAGTCGATACGAGAGAGAGATATATTATGGATACTTTGTATCATTTGCACTAACGTACATATATTTGAACTGTTTCATTCACATCCAGCCAGACGGACTAGTTGCATAGTTGTGTGCGCAACTGAAAACAATTCGAACGAAATTTACAAGAAAGGTAGGTCCAGTCACCCCCACACCCATTCACTTCATGTTGCCACTTTATGTCATTCTCGTTAAAAGTCTTCATCATGACCCTGCATGTGTTGAAATGATTCAAGATGAACGTTATGTTTAGTAAGACTGAGTGAGATAATTACATATCAAATACGATAAGTGATCACTCAAACTTCATTTCAGTAGCAATGTCTGTGAACATACCCTTGAAGATGGTCAAATAAAATCTAGATTTGGTTCTGAAACGTAGCGATCTTTATAAAATACTGCTTAATACCCATTTTCTAAAAAGCATGGTAATAATATATCTCTTAAACTAAAGATGAAAGTATATTGATATTTATTAATTTTGACCAGATTTAATTGAATGAAGTCTTTTAAATGACAGTATGTTTGAATGACGTTTAACGTCGTTTTAACAATATTTTAGTCCTTTCGCGGCGTATGTTTAAGGTAGCATTGAGCTTAAAGGTCGATTTCACGCCGCTGACACCTGACATGACATGATACCCCATCACCCAGTCATAGTATACTGACACCGGGCTGACCAGGCCTAGAACTATTCTCTATCTGCTAAACGTCAAGAAATGTAGCTACTATGACCTAGTTGAATCCACGACCTCCTGCATTCGAGGCGGAGGCTCTGTCACTAAGCCACGCCGCGGTAATACAGTGTATGCATACTGTGTTTAATGTTGCACTGATTTGATTAGACTATGTATCATGCATGCATGCATAGAGTTCAGTCATTATTTCTAATTTTAAAAATGTATTTATATTTCTTTCAGAGAATAACCTACAGACAAACGCCACGGAAAATGTATCTGCCAAAGACATCTGGAGCAGATCTAAATCAGGAAGTGTTGTATTTGAACAGGTCGTTTCAAACATCAGTATGAATATTCAACACGTCTAGAAATGCCAAGATACAAGTGGTGTTATATTTAAACGGGTCCTTCCAAAACAGCAGTATGCATATTCACCACGTCTAGATACATCATCAAGATACAAGAGGTCTTATATTTCAACAGGTCCTTCCAAAAAGGCAGTATGCATATTCACCACGTCAAGATACATCAAGATGCATGGTTCGATATTTTACAACAGTTAGTTTAGCATTTACCTTTGTTCTAAAAGAATCACCACACCTAAGTCTATCCTGATACGGGATAAGTTATTTTCCCATACAGACCGTTCGTCAGTACTACATCCATCATAGTACAGAGTGTGTTGTGTAATTGGAAAATAGATGATACATGTATATGTATCATTATGTTTTTGTATATATCTAATTCAAATCCCAGGATCTACATAATAGCGTCAAAGAACTATTGCTGACTTTACCTTAACCGTAACTCTGTGAGTTAACTAGTAACCAATGTCATATCTATTGAATAATTCTTCACTTTGTTCGCCTAGTGAGCGTGACAGTGTTGCCGATGTTGAACTATTAATCTGTGCCTATATTTTTTTTAATCATGTTTAGTGAAGTATGATAGTACAACAGGATGTGATACAAGTATGTATTGTTTATTGTTGTCATTTATCGTATATCGCATTGATCTATTGATATCAGATTATTTTTCAACGTTGTTTACTCGGAAACTTTTATTTTGTTTTAAATTGCATTTATATTTGAATACCAGTAAGCAAGCAGTTACGTTTATAAATCATTTTGTTTTTAATATGTAATTATTCTGTGATTATTATTTACTAACATTCCAAGTCGGTATCTCAAATTTTAGCTGGGTGTCAGCTTGTTGTCAACTATAACACATTCTCTACCCCTCCCCACCCCTACCCCTTTTTTCTTTTCGTTTCTCTAAGACCTGTTTGTATCGAAAATAAAATTCTTTCTTTCCTTTTACGCGAAATAAGCTATGTAAAAAAGTAGCCATTTCTATGTTAAGAAAGATAAAAATATCGGACAGGGAAAGCAGCATTCAAGGACGACAAAACACAAAAACAAACACGCAAACAGACAAACGAGAAGGCAAAAGTAATAAAAAAAAAATGCAAACGACATCACAAACACAAAAGGGTTGACAATAGGGCTACCGCCTAGGAACGGTCAGTGGCAACAAAAGCCACTGGGGGTTTAAAACGGTTCTAGGATGCACCAAACCTCACACTTACCCTACTGTCATTGTATTAACCGCCAACATCAATTGCATTTGTTAAATACCAAGGAGAGGAACTTCATAAGATTGCTTTCTTTCTTTCCAATCCTATTAACGTTGTACTATTTATATTTACATTTTGTTTAATCCAAGTATGTACCCCTTTCTTTACCATTATTTATGATGTATAGTGTCCTATTCATTGGTTATCTAAATTGCTCATCTGATTAAGCTTGTGATTAATATTCTTATTTATATTCACCCATTTGACCTTATGTTCACCCATTTGACCTTATGTTCACCTTCTTCAACTGTTTTTTTTTTATTTCGAGACAAACTGAATTCTTTTTGTTTTTTTATTATAAAACTCAGAAAGTCCAACAATGAGCATAAACATTATGGTAAAAGTAGGTATACAACAGGACATGTAGCTTTTACAAAACACCGCGGCCAAAACACGCATTGAAACAGAACACAATTATTAGATCTCAACTTTCAGCATGAAACATTTTACTTGCCTAAGTCAATAGTATATACATATGTGTACATGTGATAGAGGCAACATTAAAAAAAATCAGTATTAACATACATAAATCAATAAAACCAATATGATATAACTGCATGTCACAGTCTGATTTACAAACTTCATAAAATCCTTGGTTATGAATACTCTAATACAGCCTTTAATAAAAGTGTGTTTGAACCTTTTTCAAAAGAGGTTATGACACTATCATTTTGAAACGCACTGCATGGTTTTCTACTATGCTTTTCCTCTTTGATTTTCCTCTTTGATTGTGGACCATACGATGACGTCTACATAAATCGTGAAAGGACAGTTACGTTTGATGTTTGTCTTGCCGTTCCCTTAGTCATTTATTCTCTTGTTGCTCTGGCTTCTGCCAAGTCATTGACTATTTGCTTCATAAGCTTTGTTTTACGTATTCAAATATACGTGATCATTTTTGTATTATATAATTACATGTAAAAAAAGAATATAGGAATACTATCACTTTGTAATAGAAGTCTACATGATGACATTGTATACATCCAACTAAACTTTAACATGTATAATCATAAACATTTAACACCTGTATTAAAGATTACGGAATTGTTATATTTATGTTTTGTAAGCACTTACCATTTGCGTTCTAAGTTAAAGCATATTGACTAAAATTATGTATACTTCAAATTAAATTTTGAAGAACATTTTAAAATGGAAACTTTTATACTGTTATAAATCAGTTTAAAAGGTTTAAAACTGGTTTGTAGCTGACGACGAAAGTGGGTACTACACGGTTCTTCATATAGGTTAAGTTACTTAAACTGTACCCAACATTCCACGCGAGGTTCTTTAACCAATTTATTTCTACTCCAAACAAAACATTTATGGTAAGAAACTCTTTAATTTTTTCTTTATTCAACACACAATGTATTAGACTTTTAAGCAATGCACCAGTATTAATGACTTCGACATGTGTTACTATAAAATAACAAATATTTATTAGCGTATGTGTTCATATTTTCCCAAAACTAAACTCAAGAAGGCACTTATGCAGACTTTGTGTTTGTTTTGATGCATGAACGTGTCAACACATACCTCAAAACTGCCATTACCTCGTATAGACTATAACATTGTTCAGTGATTTAATGTCGCTTTGGCGATCGCAGGTAAAGAAATTAAAACATGCTGGCTATAAAACTGCCTTATATATGGATTCCCAGCCATGTTGCAGTAGCTTGAACATTTTGCTGTAAACATAGCGTTAACCCGCTTCCATTTGCTTTAACTACACACCCACGAGATGTGTATACAGCTATAGTAGATTAAAGGATATATAAATGAAAGAACGTCAGTTCACAAAGCAGTGTGATCTTGCAAGCATCTCACGACAGTCATATTGTACATGGAAATATAAATTTTATTTAAATCGGATTTCAAATAAGGTAGTTAAAATGAGAAAACATCACCCTTTGGCGAAGTATGATATAGCGATTTGAAATTGATATGTTACTACGCCTTGCACAACAGGTTAGAGAAACTCCACTTTGCGGCGAATCAAAAGTTCGTCTGTGTTGTACCGTCTTGAGCTTTCTCGCCCCGTTGAAAATGACAAGCGTTTACCTGGACATGATCAATTTAAAGCGCGTCAAGACCCTGATCAAACATGGCCTTTTGTGGCCTGCTTGGTCAGTTCCGATTGGCCCGAGATTGCCAGCGTGTAACTGTTGGCCAATGAAAACTGAACGTCACCAGATTGATCTGTCAAAATGCATGTCAAACACATTGTTTCTGCTCGGCACCGTGTTAATTGTTTTAGATTTATATAACTTCATTTCGAGTCGCGTAGTGAAATGAAACATGACTTTTTCGAAAAAAATCGCTAGCGAGGAAAACATGGACATTAAGGTGGGTTGGAGCGGTGTGCCTTGATAGATATTGAATACCATAAAATATGATTTTTTTCTCAGTGAAAAAATACCGCAACTGTCACTATTTTCTGTAATAAGCTTTCTGGATGATGAAAATACACATATTTAAATCTTAGGAAATATGATCTTTGGCAACATTAATTTAGGCAGGCACTGTAGGTAGACGTGTACTACAAACGGGTTCTGATTAAAGTACCCCCGGAAAAATGGTCACGTGTTTATTAATCCGAGCCTTCTCTGACCTTTTTACGATTTTGACATTTCATCCGACTGTGTACATAAAAAGCCACAAAAAACACACAAAATGGCGAGGTCATGATGTACACAAACAATACTAGTAAGTCGAGTCCTATGTACATGTTATATAGTTATACGCATTTTTCCCCAGCCGTGTCAAAATTGATTGACAGCTGCGTCTCACGAAGTGAACCGTCGATCGAGGGAAGTGGGTGCGGAAATGTATGTGATGTCGCTACCGACTTCGCTTGTCACAAAATGGGGAAACTCTAACCTGTTGTGCAAGGCGTAGTATACTTAAGCTACAAAGGCAAAGGATTTCAAAATTCCACGTCATGTCAGAGATAGTGCGGGCTATATATGCCAAAATAAAGCCTAAGAGTATAAAATAAAAGGCATATTAACACTAGCCGTAACTTTACTATCTGTTTTCATGAGATGCAGAGATTCGGATTTAAAACTTATACAGTCAAACCTGTATTTAGGGATCACAAAAGGAATGAACAAAAACGGATGGTTTCTTAAAACATATGTGTTTTAATTTTAATTTAAAACAGCACAATGGTAGTCTCTTAAATCAGGTGGACTCATAATAGAAGTGGTCCCGTGTACATGAATATTTAACTAAGGTTTTCCGAATATTCCATAACGACATGAATAATGGTTACTACAACTAAAATTATAAGTGAAGATTTTCATTATATGTGTTGCTTGCAGAGGTCTTATACGCTTTGCAAAAGGGGCAGTGTTCCGTTTCTCATGAATGACCATGGTGTAAATCAGAAAGAAAACAAGAAGTATCACTGTAAGTGACAAATGCCCACGAGGTCACCTATGACCTCTAAGTATGACCTTGACCTTGGAGCCACGGACCTGGATTCGTTTGGTTGTGGTGAGCACTTGTTCCAAGTTATTTGAAAATCCGTCCAGGCAAGCAAGGGTTATTGACCGTACACGATTTGACCTTTGACCTCTAAGTGTGACCTTGACATTGGGGCCACAGACCTGGATTTTGTGTGCGACACATCGCACATCGTCTTGTTGTGGTGAGCACTTGTGCCAAGTTATTTGAAAATCCGTCCATGAATGTCAGAGTTATTAATCGGACACAGTTTAACTTTTGACGTCCAAGTGTGACCTTGACCTTGACGACCTGGGTTTTGTTCGCGACACAATGGTGATTATCTACATGGGTTAAAAATCTCTGCATGGGTTATGACGTTACGATCCGGACACGAAATTGCATACCTGTTTTAGACCTATGAACTTCAAGTGTGACCTTTGAAGTACGGACCTGGGTTTTACACGCGACACATTGTCTTGTTATGGTGATCACGTGTGCCAAGTTATTTAAAAGTCCCTGCTGGGGTTGTGACGTTACGGTCCGGTCACGAATTGCGTACCTGTTTTTGACATATGAACTTCAAGAGTGACCTTGACCTTTGAGATACGGATCTCGGTTTTGCGCGCGACACATCGTCTTGTTATGGTGATCACTTGTGCCAAGTTATTTAAAAATCCATGCAGGGGTTGTGACGTTACGGTCCGGACACGAATTGCGTACCTGACCTATGAACTTCAAGTGTGACCTTGACCTTTGAGGTACGGGCCTGGGTTTTGCGCGCGACACATCGTCTTGTTATGGTGATCACTTGTGCCAAGTTAATTAAAAATCCATGCAGGGGTTTCGAAGGTACAGTCCGGACACGAACTGCGGACGGACGGACGGACGGACGGTGCGATTACTCTATGCCCCGAAACCTTTTCGGGGGCATAACAACTAAGCATCTCATGGATGGCATTAATGGCTTTTGTTTGTTTGTTTGTTTGTTTTTTAGTTTTAAGTACCTATAACTTTAGTTTGATATAGTCGAATATACCTTCTTTGTGGTTTTTCGAGGCTATAAATTGAATGATGCAAAACTATCAAAAACTTCCAAAAACTAGTTAAATCGGCTGATTTTGCCTCACGGGTTCATCAATTTGGAATAACTTCTTAAAAAGCCGGCGAAGATATGTACACTTTAGCATTTCCTGATATGCAAGAGCATGATGAGTGCAGAAATGATCATATTATGCTAAGGGAAAATGTTTTATTGTTCTATTCAAAGACGACAGTCAACCACAAAGACACACAGAAACAAAGAACAAATTTAAAGATGAATAAATGCCAAATAAGACATCACAAACATAAAGGGTTGACAATAGAACTGCCGCCTTCGAACGGTCAGTGGCAAAACAGGTTTTTTAACCAGGGTCTAGGGTGCACCAAACCTCGCACTTACCCTATTGTCAACCCAATAAAACGGGACAGTGTAAGTAAAGAAATCCCCGCCATGAACTAATCTCTAACCAACAAGGCATCATTAATTGGCGATATAAGTAAAACACAAAGATGCTCGTGTATATATAAATATATAAAAAAATAGCATAGAAAACCACAAAGAAGGAACTGAATGACTTGGCAGAAGCCAGAGCAACAAGAGAATAAACCATTGAGGGCAAGTTGCATTTAATCATGTTTCAGGAGGTGGGGGTTATCTTAAAAAAAGGGGCGGAAGTTGTGAAGAAAATGATTGTTAGTACTTTTCTTTGATATGAAAACATGGGTAATTTGTCTTCAAAGAAATGTATCATCCAATGATGGTGTGATTTATTTTTGCCCAAAGATTCAGGCTAAGGGCTTGTCATGGGTTTGATTGTTGAGAATCGGACATTAAACTGTGGAGTGCTCCTTAACGTCGAATATCCTACCACAGGCGCAGCGTCAATTATCTTCAGTAATAAGTGTCTTTAGGAAAGCAAACATGTTTGTCAAAATTATCTAATATAAAAAAGTTTGATTGGCTGGACATAATTTGCATTACTCTCTGTACCACTATAACATTGGGTTAACTGAAAACATGTTATTATTATAATTATTATTATTATTATTATTAATTCACAAACTTATTATAATAATTAATACTTGTTAACTGTATACAACTTTCAGTTCTCCTGTTAAGGAAATAATTTACGTTGTGTATGGAATGACGCTATGACGTCACATGACGTTTGAGTGCTAAGGGGAGACTCCTTAGTTTCGAATGAATGTCCATGGGGAATTTCTTATAAAACAGAAATCTAAGAGATTAAAAGCCATGTACAGGCTAGACAATAAAAAGAAATCCACAAATGTGGTGTTTTTGACTTAGTATGACATAATAGTTAATTTTGGTGTAAATAAAGTTTTTGTACTGTGACCAGTATAGAGGCTGTAAACGAAACTAGTAACTGGTGGCTATGTTGTAAATGGTAGCTTTATTTGATCAATTCCTTCATCTCACCATTCGACATAAGATTACGAAAAAAAAAGCCGGATAAGATATGTAGAAATAGCATTTTTATGACAATTTGGAGTGTTTGTCATTCAATTATGGATGTGTTATATCTCAAATAAGGGACAGGTATATGCTGCCGTGTCTCTATAAATGTCATGTTTTCCTTTTTTTTTGAATGCTAAGTGGGTATGGTAAATGAATTGTTTTTGTAGGCAGAGAAACTGACTTTGTTGCTTTCTAGCATGTATTTGCTATATTTTGAGAGGAAATTATATGGTCTTTCAGGAATAGGGCATGTTTGTTAGTTTTGAAAAATAGAATTCAAGTTATTTAACGTAATTAATGTACATGTCTGAAAATAGTCTGAATTTCAAAGAAAACTGTAGATTCCGACCTAAATCACATGCTCTTATGATGTCCCATGACGCTAACATTTGTCTGACATCATGGTGGTTTTATGACCATTCATTGTAATGTTTATGTTACTTATTAAAGAATCTTGAATCTTGAATCTTGAATCTTCATTATTTTGTACACATTTCACTGTATTGTCGTGTATAAAAAGAATCATAAACTCGTTTCCATTCCATATATAAGAATGATTTCTTAATTCATTCCTAAATTGTATATGGCATGGGAACTTGTTGACGTAATAACAGTTTGTCAAATGAAAACGAATGCAACAGTTAATCAAAGTACTGAAAGTACTGAGAATGCAAGGTTTGATAGGAAACTTAGCGACTATAATTATGAATATTTGAATTATTGCTGGACATTTAAAATTTCCATAAATTTGACATAGTTTTAGCCAAATTTGCGATCTTGGGCGACCTACAAAAATCTTAGAGGGTCGATCCATTTCAAATATATAATATTGTGATCAATTGTCATTAAACTGTTTCAAATCTAGACTAGAATATTATTTTATGAAATTGCTGATGGATAGACAGTTTGTGTTGTATGGCCAAGCTGTCACTCAAGATGACCTCCATGTCTAAAATTATGTCATTTACAGAGTGGCATGTATTAAGTAGTCTTCCGGGAACAAGATACACAAGAGGACCTGCCTGTATCACTCTACTGGCTTAAATAGTCTAAGGCCTACTGGTAAACTTTTTTTTTAAAAATCAAAGGCTAGATAACTCTGATGTGTCTAGTCGTATGCAACTGGTTTTGAACTTGTCCAAGTTCAGTGGCGTAACCTAGAAAACGCCTTCTGCTGCAGTGACAAATAACTTTACAAGAGACACTACCCGTTGATTCAACTTCCCTATCATTGAAAATAAACTTTACTGTAGTATTTACTAAAAAAATAAAAATAAAAATTTATAGGTGGAAGAAAGAATTGAAATTGACTATAAGTAAATAAAAGGGTAGACGTGGCTATACTTTTGATAAAAATACAACAACAAGAAACAGAACCGAACCCAGCTAGACGAAGTAGGTTAAAATGCCTAAGCCATGTGCAGTTTCATGATTTATTCGATTTCGAATACATGTTTACAAACAAAACATTAAATCTTTTTTGTAAGTACAGTGCCCAAATTCACCAAACAATACTGAGAAAATGAATAGATTCCATAATATATTTTTGAAAATGGACATAAAAGCATTTTTTTAAATATTCCTGCAAATGAAAATAACATCAAACAAAATGCAACTTGTCATTATGAATGAAAACTCAGATAACCTGGAGCGCGACACTTGTTAAGAATGAATACTGATGATCTGGAGCTTGACACATGTTATGAACGAAAACTCAGATAATCTGGAGTTTGACACATGCTATGAATAAAAACTCAGATAATCTGGAGCTTGACACTTGTTATGAATGAATAGATTTTGATCAGAACCTGGTCAAACACGGGCTTTCCAAATTAGATGACGTCATGACATCACAACGTCAGTGATCTGGCCATTTTGGATGACGTCATGTTGTTAAAACGGTTAGCATTGACTGAGACACTGATTGATTTTAGTAAACAACTTAACAAATGCGATCAGTGAAAAAAAAAAGGTTTTAATAACATTGTGACGTCATGACGGACGTAGAGACACGTGTTAACGTTCTAGACCCTGAACACTCTACAATCTATGAAAGTTTTGATCAAATCCAATCTTAAATACAGATATATCACATAACAAGATTTCTATATATACCATATTCCACACAGAATAACAATCCGGTGGTGTCTAATGTCTAAACATGTTTCTTTATTTCATCTTATCATTAATAATAATTCACTGACATCGTGAATCACTAAAACTCTTTGAAATAGTTTTTTCTATATACAATTTACAATATAATAAATATATTGAAACAACTCTAAATAGATTGAAACAACTCTTCCTCCGGAAATCTCGTTTAATTTGGGCTCTTTACGCGAATATAACACTGTCAAGCGAAGGTGCGTGTGACGTCACATCGTGTTTCCCCTTGATGAGAAAACACCTTGCAAAAACTCGCTTTAAAAAAAAATCGCCCGCAACTCATACATAATGAGATTTTCGTAGAGTTTCTCGACTTGTTTATTTGCATTATAGTTGTTTTCAGCATCCAATACGTTCGTCTAGCATAGATCAGCTTGATGTATGAATTGAAGCCTCGATTTATGAGAAAAAATGTAGGATATCCGCCAGATGGCGATGAGGAGGCGCCAAAAGCAATGACTATGAATGCAAGTTGATAAATCAACATTGCATTCAAAAATGTGTGATTAGCAAAGAAGCTAGATGAATCTGAAATGTACCGAATGGTGTGGTAGTTAGTTGTTCATGTCGCGTGGAAACGTTTGGAATATTTACGTTGATTTAATGCATTGCAGTGCAACATTAAAGGGAATGTAGCCATACAAACAAACAATCATTATTATTTAGAGTTCTGAAAAACTTGGGAATAGGTGAAAGAATTATCAAAATCGTATGATAAACAAAAATAGAATTTAAAGGTTGTTCTATGGGAGCAATCTCTACCCAGAGTTGTCGTTCCTTGCATGCACATACATCTCTGTCAACGTCTCACCAAATACCAAGAATCTTGGCAAACGGTGAAAAACGATGGAAATGCAAAATGTCTTGATGACACTAATATATTTCTGAATTAACTTCATATGAAATGCTTATATTACAAAGAAAACAATTTTCGGTTTGAATGTTTTAAATATACAATAAATTATGCTCAGGATTATATTGCGGTAGAACAAAGGTTTGTACTTTGGCATATCACTCCGCCGTCAACACTTTAAAATAGGCACCACCAAATAGTCCCGATAGCGTAGCAGTACAGCGATTTACTTACCAGCACTTTCCAATATCACATATATCTTAACAACCTACTTAAATTAAAGTACTCACCTATACTATATATCAAACTGTAGACAATAAATCGTGTTTCTTTCGATTGTTTACATGTCAATCAACAGCCGATAGTTGGTGGTGTCACGGTGTTGAAGAGTTCTGTTGCTATATTTATATTTTTAGCTATGGTCATGTGACAAATTATCATGTGATCGCAGACTACTTTCTTAGACGTTGACAGAGGTCAATGTAATGGCCTCTGGGAGAGATTGCTATGGGAGCTGTCATTTTGAGAACTATGACGTCATAAATAACCATATATGACATAAATATCATTTAAATCAAAGCAAATCACAACAGATGAATGCAAAATACTTTCCTGGTCACGGTATACATATTCTTCATACAGGTGCTGTTATTTGTTCCGTAAAAATCAGTTAAGTTCATATTGACTTCTCCAAGATCGCCTACAGTACCTTTAAAAAAATGTATCTTTACCTTAATTTGCAATGCATGTAATTAACGTTATATTTGAAGATTGTGGACCCTTACCATTATTCACGACTGGAAGTCTGGCACTACAAGTTGATGGCGTGACGATGTATAAAGCAATAGCCAACATTGCCTGTCAAACGGGATTTGAATCAATTAAATCAACTATTTCATGTACTGAGGCAGGTAGTTGGGAAGTTGCCACGTGCACCATAAAAGGTAAATATTGAACAATTAAAATAGAAAGAATGAGGTAGATCCTTAGTCCATATTCACGCTGAAGCAGATCGAGTCAGAAAGTTGCCTCGGTGACCAAGGCCTGAATTTGTGTTGTGGTAAAGGCTTTTTGTTAGTGGTGTTGTGATTTTTTGCTGTGTTTTTGGTAACTCGTATGTGAAAGTGATCACAAATGCAACATGAATTTGATAGTTCAAAGGCACACAGGCAAATAAAACACGTTATGCGTAATTGCTCTGAGGCGCGCAGACTAGTTTTGTCTGTAATGAGCCATAAACAAATTATTTGGTCTATCACAATAATAACGTCCATTTACAAGGAGATTTTATGCATAACCTTTCTATGATATTTGTGAAAACAAACTATTCTGGTTTGGGTCCAACAGACCGATTTAGACATAATACTTTTATAAAGGCACTAATCTGCAACGTAATATGAGTTAAAGACTGTTCGGTTGATGTCCTCATTCGACAGCCCTGTCTAAGGTAAGAAACAGCAGAAACTATCGGGCTCGCGCCATATAGCTCTAACCAAAAAGCTCTAGACACTTAACCGGTATCAGAAAAATGACGTCCGAGATTTGTATTGAGTACTAAAATCTGCTTTTCAAAAAAGACTTGCCTAAGCTTTGTTTTCTTGCAAATTCCAAATCCGTAGACTTAGAAAAATAAACGTCCCAACACTCAATTCCCAACACTCCTAAAAGTTATACGCAAGAAATTATAAATTACCAAACTTTACCCTAATTCAATTTCTGTTACAAACAAGCTAAACGTGTGAACCTGTGTTTGTCCGTGTCGCCGCCATTTTGAATAACCTCTAAAAAAAAAAAAAAAAAAAAGGCAGGTACCAATTTTCAAAACGGTCACGAAAATTTTGTTGTAATGGAATTAAGAGAAACTTTCAGAGAAAGAAGAAGAGGTCTTCTTTAACTGCCAATTTTAACAATATTGAAGAATACCTAATATTGTACCTGTTTTGAAACATTGTTAATTAAGGGAATAAAACAACACTTTTATTGATGTAATAACTGAATCGTCACAGTTAGTTATTTCTATTTTCCGAGTTGTTAATAATATAAGCGATGATGAATTATATTTTACTGAGAAGTCCTCATCTTTCACCCATAGCAATGTAATAAAAGGCATTCAGTACCACCAGTGTAAAATGAATAAATAAACGTTTTATTCAATGATTTGTGTTTGTCTTGCAGAACAAAGCCGATTGACACGCTTAATCCTCACCGCAATATTAGCACCGTGTATTACGTAACTGATGGTCATCTGCATTAGCTACGCTATCTACAGATTTGCACAAAACAAGAAAAGACAAGTTGTAAACATAAGTCTTATCAGGTTATTACAAGTAAACTTCTTCAGCAGGGTTTTCGTTATCACAAACTACGTAGATCTTTCTCAAAATTCTACCGCCGCAACGAAAACCTACACCAACCTTAAAACACTTCTACGACTAGGAATATCACAACCCGTATTTTATGGAGATGTGGTCTATAAACTTCGGAAGTTAAAGGGATCTGGCGGGTTTCCTGACCACTTTACAAAATTAATCTGGAAGTTCGTCAGAAAAGGGTACGACCCTTTAGTATAACAATGCACTGCATGTTTAGTGATTGACCCCTATACAGTCAGTCACTACGCTTCACTTTTCCCTTTTGCGATGACTGGATAACCTATTGGGACTCTATGATTGCACCTACTGAAACAACGACCAAGGGAAGTAGGTGCATAAGCCTTCGTCCCTCGGGTTTTCTGGTCGTACACTAGATTGGTTTTCTCTTTGGCTGCAACTGCTCTGGTTGTTCAGTACAATTCTGGATATATCCTGATATGTTTGTTATTTGTATTTTATATAGCTTTACAACAACATATTATTGTTTCTTTTGTTAGTTTCTCTGGATGTGGACTTTATTGTTAGATAATTCCTTTTGATGGGATGTAGATTTGTTTACACTGTCTTGTCTATTTGTGGGCTAAAGACAGGATAATAGCGAGGATTGTGTACACATAACATCGATTCAAGCTAACCTGTAGGCCTTATTGCCTACTGACCGTTCAAGTCGGTAACCCTGTCTTCACCACCCTTTATGTTGTATTTTGTCTTTTGTCTTTTTCATTGTATAATTAAATAAATATTGCTACTTGTTTGTAGTACAGTGCGGACCTACGATATCATTGCGTTTGGACGCTGCGATTTCTATAGGACCCTATATATCATTAAAATACATTAAGCATACACTATTAATATATATATATATATATATATATATATATCAGTTGTAATATGTTTATTGTAACACTGCAAATACATATAATTTATAGTAATGATGAACACATAGATTATGTTGGGGTTATATGCAAGTTTTGGGTTTAAACATACTGAAGTTTAAGGTTTACATTGAAAAAATACACTTACAAGAAGAAATTACATCGAACGAATGATACATTCGATTAGATTTCCTATTTGAATGATACATTCGAATATATTTTCTATACGAATGATACATTCTATTAAATTTCCTATACGAATAGTATATTCGATTAGATTTTCCATAAGAATCATACATTCGATTTCCAATACGAATGGTACATTTGACTAGACGTCATGTGTCTTGCGCGAATCTTACATTCGATTAGATTTCCTTACGAATGGTACACTCGATTATATTTCCTATACGAATGATTCATTCGATTAGATTTGCTTACGAATTGTACACTCGATTATATTTCCTATACGAATGATACATTCGATTAGAGATACATTCTATTAGATTTCCTATACGAATGATAAATTCAATTAGGTTTTCTATTCATGAGTTGCTAAATCTTGATGAATTTGTTAAATGGGGTATGGGGTCATTTGATTTATTTTAAATAATCTCTCTCTCTGTGTAGGACGAAGAAAAGTCGGTGACTGATCCATCCAAAGAACCAGAGAAAAAAAAGAAGAAGAGGAAGAGCAGAAAACACAAGAAGAAGAACAAAATTGTGCATCTCGATGTTAAATCTAGTATAAACATGTAGATGATAGTTAATTCAATTGTATTTTGTAGTTTTATTTAAGTCTCGTCAATTCAATTCAGTATTTACCAGTCATACAGGCCTGCTGTCAAAACATATAGTTAATGGCATGCATGGAATAATTAGATATATATCACCAATAGGGCAAACAAAGAATTAATTGAAAGGTTTAGTAAACAAAGAAGTTAGGCTCCCCTTTTGTTAAAAAAAAAGGTATTTTTGACCTAAAAACTCTATAAAACAAAATGTAAATATATTTGTTCGAGACAATATTTTGTGTTTGTTCCTCATAAAAAAAATCAGAAAAATACATACCACAGCTTTTGATTATCAATAATCCATAAAAGGATAGAACACTAGATAAATAAGTATCGACCAGTTAGCATGCTACCCGTCATATCCAAAATCTTTGAAAGATCAATGGACTGTCAGATTGCTAAATTGTTTAAGAACCATTTTAATGTATTTTGATCAGCGTTTAGATCTAGTTACGGATGTCAAACCACTCTGCTAAGGATTATTGACTTGAGGACTGGAAGGAGGCGTATATGGTGTGACTAACTAATCTCATTGAAAGTTACCTTACAAAAAGAAAACAGTGTATAAAAACTGCAACTTGGAAAGGTGATTTGTCTACAATTTATAAAGGTGTACCCCAAGGATAAAATTTAGTCTAATACTTTTTAAAATATTCATAAATGATTTGTTTCAATGATTGCAGTCTCTATAAGTATGCCGACGATAACAACATCTCACATTCTGACCACCGTTTTGAAAATGTAACTTAGGCTCTGGTAAAAGATAGTTTATCTCTAATAAATCGGTTTTCGGACAACAAGATGAAGGAATGCAAATCCTGAAAAATTCCTAGCAAAATGTAGGAAATATAAAACTAATCAGGCAAAAATTTACTTTAACCTAGGTAACATCCATATTGACAGTGAACTTTTAGGCGTAACTATTGACTTTAAAAAAAATGTTAATACTCATATTTCAAACATCTGTAAAAAAAAAAATATAAAAAAATAAAAAAAAAATAAAAAAAATGAGCATCTAGACAACTAAATATGCTTAAAAGAATTGGAAAATGTTATGTATATTATGTAAACTTAATACATTTCATTCTTTTATATTGTCTAACTTCAAAGTTAGCCCATTATTATGGACATTTTGTGGTAAGTGAAAATTGGAAAATTCAAGAAAGAGCACTCAGTTTCACATACTGTGATTATACATCAAAGTATGATACTTCCTACATGAGGAAAGATGAGAAGAATTAGAAACATAGCATTCATTGTGGGATATTGTTTGTTTTGGGTGAATATAGGATTTGTTTCAATCGAGAAGTGAGAAAAACTTATATTTTCACGAGTGCTTTAGCACGAGTGAAAATATTTGAGGTTTCTGATTTAGAAATGAAAATAAATCCTATATTCATGACAAACCAACAAATATTCTATTTATTATATACTCACAACCTGGACATTTATGCAGAAAAAATATAATGCGCCAAAACAATGACGTCAATAACGTCAGCAACACAGTTACATGACGTCATTTTGAGTAAAAATATGTGAAATATAAACAATAAAAATATAAGGTTTTATTTTAATCATAAAATCCACTATTTCACTGGAAAGAATATAATAAATTGTAATACTGCAGTCGTCCCACAAGCAAGGACAACAAACTATGGCATCAAGGACGAGTTGTCATTGCATTTGCTGTGTAAGTGGTTTTTAGCGTCTATTAATTTACGTTATGATGCTATTCTTTAGTTATGCTTATGTTTTATGTTGCTATATTAGTCTCGCTTAAGGATCAGCGCTGTTTTGTTATCATAATGCTCTCTGTTCGAAGTTCAGCTGTGCTCATTTTGCAATATCATGTTTCAAGCGTGCAGATGGAGTCAGTTATATGAGGTGATACGCGTTTTAGCACTTTCTTAATTGTCGGCTTTCGCTATACGTTGCTATTCAGTGTTTTACCATCGCGGTCTTACTTTATTTTAACAGCGTTTGTAGCATGGTCGCTAACATTACCTTTGTATTTGCACAGTTGTAAATCATTCACCTGACAGAATGACTGATGTACGCTAACTACCGGTTATCGGAAGTTAGGGTATGCTCTACCTATTACGTACTTTTCACTTATCCTTAAAACTATTTCTCGGATATGCTATGTACGATTGACTCCGTTTGTATGTCTTTTACGTGTGAGTATGTACAAATAATTATCATTTTTAACCAGGCATGTGCATTTTCATGTTATTGTGTTTGTTATAATGCTATTATGTTTGCTACTGCTTTATGTGTATCTTATATTTTGTATATTATACATAACAGATTATTACTTGGAAAATGTGAAACTGTTCCTTCTTGTAGAGACATTCATCTAGAAGTTGTTTTAGACCAGTGCAAAATAGGACATACCTTGTACTCTTGCATACTTACTACAACGTGACCAATTGCCAGATTATATACCCTGTTTTTCACCGTTAACTTGTGTCGGGAAAGACTGTGTAGATTTTGATTCTATGCCATAAAGGCTTATATACCCTGTTTTGCAACGTTAACTTGTGTCGGGAAAGACTGTGTAGATTTTGATTCTATGCCATAAAGGCTTATATACCCTGTTTTTCACCGTTAACTTGTGTCGGGAAAGACTGTGTAGATTTTGATTCTATGCCATAAAGGCTTATATACCCTGTTTTGCAACGTTAACTTGTGTCGGGAAAGACTGTGTAGATTTTGATTCTATGCCATAAAGGCTTATATACCCTGTTTTGCAACGTTAACTTGTGTCGGGAAAGACTGTGTAGATTTTGATTCTATGCCATAAAGGCTTATATACCCTGTTTTGCACCGTTAACTTGTGTCGGGAAAGACTGTAGATTTTGATTCTATGCCATAAAGGCTTATATACCCTGTTTTGCACCGTTAACTTGTGTCGTGTAAGACTGTGTAGATTTTGATTCTATGCCATAAAGGCTTATATACCCTGTTTTGCACCGTTAACTTGTGTCGGGAAAGACTGTGTAGATTTTGATTCTATGCCATAAAGGCTTATATACCCTGTTTTGCACCGTTAACTTGTGTCGTGTAAGACTGTGTAGATTTTGATTCTATGCCATAAAGGCTTATATACCCTGTTTTGCACCGTTAACTTGTGTCGTGTAAGACTGTGTAGATTTTGACTGTGTAGATTTTGATTCTATGCGATAAAGGCTTATATACCCTGTTTTGCACCGTTAACTTGTGTCGTGTAAGACTGTGTAGATTTTGGTTCTATGCCATAAAGGCTAATATACCCTGTTTTGCACCGTTAACTTGTGTCGTGTTAAGACTGTGTAGATTTTGATTCTATGCCATAAAGGCTTATATACCCTGTTTTGCACCGTTAACTTGTGTCGTGTAAGACTGTGTAGATTTTGATGCTATGCCATAAAGGCTTATATACCCTGTTTTGCACCGTTAACTTGTGTCGTGTAAGACTGTGTAGATTTTGATTCTATGCCATAAAGGCTTATATACCCTGTTTTGCACCGTTAACTTGTATCGTGTAAGACTGTGTAGATTTTGATTCTATGCCATAAAGGCTTATATACCCTGTTTTGCACCGTTACCTTGTATCGTGTAAGACTGTGTAGATTTTGATTCTATGCCATAAAGGCTTATATACCCTGTTTTGCACCGTTAACTTGTGTCGTGTAAGACTGTGTAGATATTGATTCAATGCCATAAAGGCTTATATATCCTGTTTTGCACCGTTAACTTGTGTCGTGTAAGACTGTGTAGATATTGATTCTATGCCATAAAGGCTTATATATCCTGTTTTGCACCGTTAACTTGTGTCGTGTAAGACTGTGTAGATATTGATTCTATGCCATAAAGGCTTATATATCCTGTTTTGCACCGTTAACTTGTGTCGTGTAAGACTGTGTAGATATTGATTCTATGCCATAAAGGCTTATATATCCTGTTTTGCACCGTTAACTTGTGTCGTGTAAGACTGTGTAGATCTTGATTCTATGCCATAAAGGCTTATATATCCTGTTTTGCACCGTTAACTTGTGTCGTGTAAGACTGTGTAGATATTGATTCTATGCCATAAAGGCTTATATATCCTGTTTTGCACCGTTAACTTGTGTCGTGTAAGACTGTGTAGATTTTGATTCTATTCCATAAAGGCTTATATACCCTGTTTTGCACCGTTAACTTGTGTCGTGTAAGACTGTGTAGATTTTGATTCTATGCCATAAAGGATTATATACCCTGTTTTGCACCGTTAACTTGTGTCGTGAAAGACTGTGTAGATTTTGATTCTATGCCATAAAGGCTTTTATTATATAACCTATAAATAGACGCGTTTTCATTGGCTAAAAAGTAATTTTTTAGAAAAAATATCTAGCGATATTGACCTGTTTTTTTTATATTGACCTGTTTTTTTGATATTGACCTGTTTTATATAATTGTTTTTTTTGATATTGACCTGTTTTATATAATTGTAAATTGAGGGTTATATAATAAAACAGTTATGGACTTTTCAGCTGTTATACATGATGTTGATATGCACCAAAAAATCATTATTGACCTCGGCTATCGCCTCGGTCAATAATGATTTTTTTGGTGCATATCACATCATGTATAACAGCTGAAAAGTCCATAATTGTATAATATACCCTGTTTTTCACCATTAACTTGTGTCGTGTAAGACTGTGTAGATATTGATTCTATGCCATAAAGGCTTATATATCCTGTTTTGCACCGTTAACTTGTGTCGTGTAAGACTGTGTAGATATTGATTCTATGCCATAAAGGCTTATATATCCTGTTTTGCACCGTGAACTTGTGTCGTGTAAGACTGTGTAGATATTGATTCTATGCCATAAAGGCTTATATATCCTGTTTTGCACCGTTAACTTGTGTCGTGTAAGACTGTGTAGATATTGATTCTATGCCATAAAGGCTTATATATCCTGTTTTGCACCGTTAACTTGTGTCGTGTAAGACTGTGTAGATATTGATTCTATGCCATAAAGGCTTATATATCCTGTTTTGCACCGTTAACTTGTGTCGTGTAAGACTGTGTAGATATTGATTCTATGCCATAAAGGCTTATATATCCTGTTTTGCACCGTTAACTTGTGTCGTGTAAGACTGTGTAGATATTGATTCTATGCCATAAAGGCTTGTATATCCTGTTTTGCACCGTTAACTTGTGTCGTGTAAGACTGTGTAGATTTTGATTCTATTCCATAAAGGCTTATATACCCTGTTTTGCACCGTTAACTTGTGTCGTGTAAGACTGTGTAGATTTTGATTCTATGCCATAAAGGCTTATATACCCTGTTTTGCACCGTTAACTTGTGTCGTGAAAGACTGTGTAGATTTTGATTCTATGCCATAAAGGCTTAAATACCCTGTTTTGCACCGTTAACTTGTGTCGTGAAAGACTGTGTAGATTTTGATTCTATGCCATAAAGGCTTATATACCCTGTTTTGCACCGTTAACTTGTGTCGTGAAAGACTGTGTAGATTTTGATTCTATGCCATAAAGGCTTATATACCCTGTTTTGCACCGTTAACTTGTGTCGGGAAAGACTGTGTAGATTTTGATTCTATGCCATAAAGGCTTATATACCCTGTTTTGCAACGTTAACTTGTGTCGGGAAAGACTGTGTAGATTTTGATTCTATGCCATAAAGGCTTATATACCCTGTTTTGCAACGTTAACTTGTGTCGGGAAAGACTGTGTAGATTTTGATTCTATGCCATAAAGGCTTATATACCCTGTTTTGCACCGTTAACTTGTGTCGGGAAAGACTGTGTAGATTTTGATTCTATGCCATAAAGGCTTATATACCCTGTTTTGCACCGTTAACTTGTGTCGTGTAAGACTGTGTAGATTTTGATTCTATGCCATAAAGGCTTATATACCCTGTTTTGCACCGTTAACTTGTGTCGGGAAAGACTGTGTAGATTTTGATTCTATGCCATAAAGGCTTATATACCCTGTTTTGCACCGTTAACTTGTGTCGTGTAAGACTGTGTAGATTTTGATTCTATGCCATAAAGGCTTATATACCCTGTTTTGCACCGTTAACTTGTGTCGTGTAAGACTGTGTAGATTTTGACTGTGTAGATTTTGATTCTATGCGATAAAGGCTTATATACCCTGTTTTGCACCGTTAACTTGTGTCGTGTAAGACTGTGTAGATTTTGGTTCTATGCCATAAAGGGCTTATATACCCTGTTTTGCACCGTTAACTTGTGTCGTGTAAGACTGTGTAGATTTTGATTCTATGCCATAAAGGCTTATATACCCTGTTTTGCACCGTTAACTTGTGTCGTGTAAGACTGTGTAGATTTTGACTGTGTAGATTTTGATTCTATGCCATAAAGGCTTATATACCCTGTTTTGCACCGTTAACTTGTGTCGTGTAAGACTGTGTAGATTTTGGTTCTATGCCATAAAGGCTAATATACCCTGTTTTGCACCGTTAACTTGTGTCGTGTTAAGACTGTGTAGATTTTGATTCTATGCCATAAAGGCTTATTTACCCTGTTTTGCACCGTTAACTTGTGTCGTGTAAGACTGTGTAGATTTTGATTCTATGCCATAAAGGCTTATATACCCTGATTTGCACCGTTAACTTGTGTCGTGTAAGACTGTGTAGATTTTGATTCTATGCCATAAAGGCTTATATACCCTGTTTTGCACCGTTAACTTGTATCGTGTAAGACTGTGTAGATTTTGATTCTATGCCATAAAGGCTTATATACCCTGTTTTGCACCGTTAACTTGTATCGTGTAAGACTGTGTAGATTTTGATTCTATGCCATAAAGGCTTATATACCCTGTTTTGCACCGTTAACTTGTGTCGTGTAAGACTGTGTAGATATTGATTCAATGCCATAAAGGCTTATATATCCTGTTTTGCACCGTTAACTTGTGTCGTGTAAGACTGTGTAGATATTGATTCTATGCCATAAAGGCTTATATATCCTGTTTTGCACCGTTAACTTGTGTCGTGTAAGACTGTGTAGATATTGATTCTATGCCATAAAGGCTTATATATCCTGTTTTGCACCGTTAACTTGTGTCGTGTAAGACTGTGTAAATATTGATTCTATGCCATAAAGGCTTATATATCCTGTTTTGCACCGTTAACTTGTGTCGTGTAAGACTGTGTAGATATTGATTCTATGCCATAAAGGCTTATATATCCTGTTTTGCACCGTTAACTTGTGTCGTGTAAGACTGTGTAGATATTGATTCTATGCCATAAAGGCTTATATATCCTGTTTTGCACCGTTAACTTGTGACGTGTAAGACTGTGTAGATTTTGATTCTATTCCATAAAGGCTTATATACCCTGTTTTGAACCGTTAACTTGTGTCGTGTAAGACTGTAGATTTTGATTCTATGCCATAAAGTCTTATATAGCCTGTTTTGCACCGTTAACTTGTGTCGTGAAAGACTGTGTAGATTTTGATTCTATGCCATAAAGGCTTATATACCCTGTTTTGCACCGTTAACTTGTGTCGTGTAAGACTGTGTAGATATTGATTCTATGCCATAAAGGCTTATATATCCTGTTTTACACCGTTAACTTGTGTCGTGTAAGACTGTGTAGATATTGATTCTATGCCATAAAGGCTTATATATCCTGTTTTGCACCGTTAACTTGTGTCGTGTAAGACTGTGTAGATATTGATTCTATGCCATAAAGGCTTATGTATCCTGTTTTGCACCGTTAACTTGTGTCGTGTAAGACTGTGTAGATATTGATTCTATGCCATAAAGGCTTATATATCCTGTTTTGCACCGTTAACTTGTGTCGTGTAAGACTGTGTAGATATTGATTCTATGCCATAAAGGCTTATATATCCTGTTTTGCACCGTTAACTTGTGTCGTGTAAGACTGTGTAGATATTGATTCTATGCCATAAAGGCTTATATATCCTGTTTTGCACCGTTAACTTGTGTCGTGTAAGACTGTGTAGATATTGATTCTATGCCATAAAGGCTTATATATCCTGTTTTGCACCGTTAACTTGTGTCGTGTAAGACTGTGTAGATTTTGATTCTATTCCATAAAGGCTTATATACCCTGTTTTGCACCGTTAACTTGTGTCGTGTAAGACTGTGTAGATTTTGATTCTATGCCATAAAGGCTTATATACCCTGTTTTGCACCGTTAACTTGTGTCGTGAAAGACTGTGTAGATTTTGATTCTATGCCATAAAGGCTTATATACCCGGTTTTGCACCGTTAACTTGTGTCGTGAAAGACTGTGTAGATTTTGATTCTATGCCATAAAGGCTTATATACCCTGTTTTGCACCGTTAACTTGTGTCGTGAAAGACTGTGTAAATTTTGATTCTATGCCATAAAGGCTTATATACCCTGTTTTGCACCGTTAACTTGTGTCGTGAAAGACTGTGTAGATTTTGATTCTATGCCATAAAGGCTTATATACCCTCTTTTGCACCGTTAACTTGTGTCGTGTAAGACTGTGTGGATTTTGATTCTATGCCATAAAGGCGTATATATCCTGTTTTGCACCGTTAACTTCTGTCGTGTAAGACTGTGTAGATTTTGATTCTATTTCATAAAGGCTTATATACCCTGTTTTGCACCGTTAACTTGTGTCGTGTAAGACTGTGTAGATTTTGATTCTATGCCATAAAGGCTTATATACCCTGTTTTGCACCGTTAACTTGTGTCGTGAAAGACTGTGTAGATTTTGATTCTATGCCATAAAGGCTTATATACCCTGTTTTGCACCGTTAACTTGTGTCGTGAAAGACTGTGTAGATTTTGATTCTATGCCATAAAGGCTTATATACCCTGTTTTGCACCGTTAACTTGTGTCGTGAAAGACTGTGTAGATTTTGATTCTATGCCATAAAGGCTTTTATTATATAACCTATAAATAGACGCGTTTTCATTGGCTAAAAAGTAATTTTTTAGAAAAAATATCTAGCGATATTGACCTGTTTTTTTTATATTGACCTGTTTTTTTGATATTGACCTGTTTTATATAATTGTTTTTTTTGATATTGACCTGTTTTATATAATTGTAAATTGAGGGTTATATAATAAAACAGTTATGGACTTTTCAGCTGTTATACATGATGTTGATATGCACCAAAAAATCATTATTGACCTCGGCTATCGCCTCGGTCAATAATGATTTTTTTGGTGCATATCACATCATGTATAACAGCTGAAAAGTCCATAATTGTATAATATACCCTGTTTTTCACCATTAACTTGTGTCGTGTAAGACTGTGTAGATATTGATTCTATGCCATAAAGGCTTATATATCCTGTTTTGCACCGTTAACTTGTGTCGTGTAAGACTGTGTAGATATTGATTCTATGCCATAAAGGCTTATATATCCTGTTTTGCACCGTGAACTTGTGTCGTGTAAGACTGTGTAGATAT
Organism: Cyrtodaria siliqua; assembly: GCA_037043455.1. NCBI lineage: Eukaryota > Metazoa > Mollusca > Bivalvia > Adapedonta > Hiatellidae > Cyrtodaria > Cyrtodaria siliqua. The sequence continues at coordinate 4,409 of JAWPHD010008022.1, read as the reverse complement.
TGATTCTATGCCATAAAGGCTTATATATCCTGTTTTGCACCGTTAACTTGTGTCGTGTAAGACTGTGTAGATATTGATTCTATGCCATAAAGGCTTATATATCCTGTTTTGCACCGTTAACTTGTGTCGTGTAAGACTGTGTAGATATTGATTCTATGCCATAAAGGCTTATATATCCTGTTTTGCACCGTTAACTTGTGTCGTGTAAGACTGTGTAGATATTGATTCTATGCCATAAAGGCTTATATATCCTGTTTTGCACCGTTAACTTGTGTCGTGTAAGACTGTGTAGATATTGATTCTATGCCATAAAGGCTTGTATATCCTGTTTTGCACCGTTAACTTGTGTCGTGTAAGACTGTGTAGATTTTGATTCTATTCCATAAAGGCTTATATACCCTGTTTTGCACCGTTAACTTGTGTCGTGTAAGACTGTGTAGATTTTGATTCTATGCCATAAAGGCTTATATACCCTGTTTTGCACCGTTAACTTGTGTCGTGAAAGACTGTGTAGATTTTGATTCTATGCCATAAAGGCTTAAATACCCTGTTTTGCACCGTTAACTTGTGTCGTGAAAGACTGTGTAGATTTTGATTCTATGCCATAAAGGCTTATATACCCTGTTTTGCACCGTTAACTTGTGTCGTGAAAGACTGTGTAGATTTTGATTCTATGCCATAAAGGCTTATATACCCTGTTTTTGCACCGTTAACTTGTGTCGGGAAAGACTGTGTAGATTTTGATTCTATGCCATAAGGCTTATATACCCTTGTTTTGCAACGTTAACTTGTGTCGGGAAAGACTGTGTAGATTTTGATTCTATGCATAAAGGCTTATATACCATTGTTTGCAACGTTAACTTGTGTCGGGAAAGACTGTGTAGATTTTGATTCTATGCCATAAAGGCTTATATACCCTGTTTTGCACCGTTAACTTGTGTCGGGAAAGACTGTGTAGATTTTGATTCTATGCCATAAAGGCTTATATACCCTGTTTTGCACCGTTAACTTGTGTCGTGTAAGACTGTGTAGATTTTGATTCTATGCCATAAAGGCTTATATACCCTGTTTTGCACCGTTAACTTGTGTCGGGAAAGACTGTGTAGATTTTGATTCTATGCATAAAGGCTTATATACCCTGTTTTGCACCGTTAACTTGTGTCGTGTAAGACTGTGTAGATTTTGATTCTATGCCATAAAGGCTTATATACCCTGTTTTGCACCGTTAACTTGTGTCGTGTAAGACTGTGTAGATTTTGACTGTGTAGATTGTGATTCTATGCGATAAAGGCTTATATACCCTTGTTTTGCACCGTTAACTTGTGTCGTGTAAGACTGTGTAGATTTTGGTTCTATGCCATAAAGGCTTATATACCCTGTTTTGCACGTTAACTTGTGTCGTGTAAGACTGTGAGATTTTGATTCTATGCCATAAAGGCTTATATACCCTGTTTTGCACCGTTAACTTGTGTCGTGTAAGACTGTGTAGATTTTGACTGTGTAGATTTTGATTCTATGCCATAAAGGCTTATATACCCTGTTTTGCACCGTTAACTTGTGTCGTGTAAGACTGTGTAGATTTTGGTTCTATGCCATAAAGGCTAATATACCCTGTTTTGCACCGTTAACTTGTGTCGTGTTAAGACTGTGTAGATTTTGATTCTATGCCATAAAGGCTTATTTACCCTGTTTTGCACCGTTAACTTGTGTCGTGTAAGACTGTGTAGATTTTGATTCTATGCCATAAAGGCTTATATACCCTGATTTGCACCGTTAACTTGTGTCGTGTAAGACTGTGTAGATTTGATTCTATGCCATAAAGGCTTATATACCCTGTTTTGCACCGTAACTTGTATCGTGTAAGACTGTGTTAGATTTTGATTCTATGCCATAAAGGCTTATATACCCTGTTTTGCACCGTTAACTTGTATCGTGTAAGACTGTGTAGATTTTGATTCTATGCCATAAAGGCTTATATACCCTGTTTTGCACCGTTAACTTGTGTCGTGTAAGACTGTGTAGATATTGATTCAATGCCATAAAGGCTTATATATCCTGTTTTGCACCGTTAACTTGTGTCGTGTAAGACTGTGTAGATATTGATTCTATGCCATAAAGGCTTATATATCCTGTTTTGCACCGTTAACTTGTGTCGTGTAAGACTGTGTAGATATTGATTCTATGCCATAAAGGCTTATATATCCTGTTTTGCACCGTTAACTTGTGTCGTGTAAGACTGTGTAAATATTGATTCTATGCCATAAAGGCTTATATATCCTGTTTTGCACCGTTAACTTGTGTCGTGTAAGACTGTGTAGATATTGATTCTATGCCATAAAGGCTTATATATCCTGTTTTGCACCGTTAACTTGTGTCGTGTAAGACTGTGTAGATATTGATTCTATGCCATAAAGGCTTATATATCCTGTTTTGCACCGTTAACTTGTGACGTGTAAGACTGTGTAGATTTTGATTCTATTCCATAAAGGCTTATATACCCTGTTTTGAACCGTTAACTTGTGTCGTGTAAGACTGTAGATTTTGATTCTATGCCATAAAGTCTTATATAGCCTGTTTTGCACCGTTAACTTGTGTCGTGAAAGACTGTGTAGATTTTGATTCTATGCCATAAAGGCTTATATACCCTGTTTTGCACCGTTAACTTGTGTCGTGTAAGACTGTTGTAGATATTGATTCTATGCCATAAAGGCTTATATATCCTGTTTTACACGTTAACTTGTGTCGTGTAAGACTGTGTAGATTTTGATTCTATGCCATAAAGGCTTATATATCCTGTTTTGCACCGTTAACTTGTGTCGTGTAGACTGTGTAGATATTGATTCTATGCCATAAAGGCTTATGTATCCTGTTTTGCACCGTTAACTTGTGTCGTGTAAGACTGTGTAGATATTGATTCTATGCCATAAAGGCTTATATATCCTGTTTTGCACGTTAACTTGTGTCGTGTAAGACTGTGTAGATATTGATTCTATGCCATAAAGGCTTATATATCCTGTTTTGCACCGTTAACTTGGTGTCGTGTAAGACTGTGTAGATATTGATTCTATGCCATAAAGGCTTATATATCCTGTTTTGCACCGTTAACTTGTGTCGTGTAAGACTGTGTAGATATTGATTCTATGCCATAAAGGCTTATATATCCTGTTTTGCACGTTAACTTGTGTCGTGTAAGACTGTGTAGATTTGATTCTATTCCATAAAGCTTATATACCCTGTTTTGCACCGTTAACTTGTGTCGTGTAAGACTGTGTAGATTTTGATTCTATGCCATAATGGCTTATATACCCTGTTTTGCACCGTTAACTTGTGTCGTGAAAGACTGTGTAGATTTTGATTCTATGCCATAAAGGCTTATATACCCGGTTTTGCACCGTTAACTTGTGTCGTGAAGACTGTGTAGATTTTGATTCTATGCCATAAAGGCTTATATACCCTGTTTTGCACCGTTAACTTGTGTCGTGAAAGACTGTGTAAATTTTGATTCTATGCCATAAAGGCTTATATACCCTGTTTTTGCACCGTTAACTTGTGTCGTGAAAGACTGTGTAGATTTTGATTCTATGCCATAAAGGCTTATATACCCTCTTTTGCACCGTTAACTTGTGTCGTGTAAGACTGTGTGGATTTTGATTCTATGCATAAAGGCTTATATATCCTGTTTTGCACCGTTAACTTCTGTCGTGTAAGACTGTGTAGATTTTGATTCTATTCATAAAGGCTTATATACCCTGTTTGCACCGTTAACTTGTGTCGTGTAAGACTGTGTAGATTTTGATTCTATGCCATAAAGGCCTTATATACCCTGTTTTGCACCGTTAACTTGTGTCGTGAAAGACTGTGTAGATTTTGATTCTATGCCATAAAGGGCTATATACCTGTTTTGCACCGTTAACTTGTGTCGTGAAAGACTGTGTAGATTTTGATTCTATGCCATAAAGGCTTATATACCTGTTTTGCACCGTTAACTTGTGTCGTGAAAGACTGTGTAGATTTGATTCTATGCCATAAGGCTTATATACCCTGTTTTGCAACGTTAACTTGTGTCGTGTAAGACTGTGTAGATATTGATTCTATGCCATAAAGGCTTATATACCCTGTTTTGCACCGTTAACTTGTGTCGTGAAAGACTGTGTAGAATTTTGATGCTATGCCATAAAGCTATATACCCTGTTTTGCACCGTTAACTTGTGTCGTGAAAGACTGTGTAGATTTTGATGCTATGCTATAAAGGCTTATATACCCTGTTTTTGCACCGTTAACTTGTGTTGTGTAAGACTGTGTAGATTTTGATTCTATGCCATAAAGGCTTATATACCCTGTTTTGCACGTTACTTGTGTCGTGTAAGACTGTGTAGATTTTGATGCTATGCCATAAAGGCTTATATACT